>JAQFXZ010000636.1:0-17155 GCA_034694025.1 Ceratophysella scotica | reverse complement strand
AATGTAAAGTAAATACGAGGGTAGCTGAGACTGGTCCAAGTTGGGTATTTACGCGTCCAATTTACCGTAAAGTAAATACGAGGGTAGATGAGACTGGTCCAAGTTGGGTATTTACGCGTTTAATTTACCGTAAAGTAAATTTAAAGTAAATACGAGGGTAGCTGAGTCTGGTCCAGCTTTCGTATTTACGCGTCCGATTTACCGTAAAGTAAATGTAAAGTAAATACGAGGGTAGCTGAGACTGGTAAAGGTTTCGTATTTACGCATCCTATTTACCGTAAAGTAAATGTAAAGTAAATTGGCATTGCGTACGGTCTCCTGGTCCGAGTTGTGTATTTACCCGTAAAGTAAATGTGAAGTGAATGTTGATTTGGTTAAGTAAAGTAACCTGGCCCGAGTCGTGTATTTACACCTTTAATTTGCCGAACTGTTAATGGATAGTAAATTGGGACCTGGAGCCTGACCTTGCTGGGTATTGACACGTACAATTTGCCTTAAAGTGAATGGAAAGTAAATTGGCACAAGGATCTTGACGGTGTTGGATGTCTAGGCGACGAATTTAGAGTTGAACCTAGAGCCAGATTATGCTGTGTTTTTGCGCGTCCAATTTACAGTTAAGTAGACGTAAGGTAAAGTGGGACCTCGAACCTGACCAGACTGGGTATTTTGGCTACATTAGTAGTTTCCTACTATCAACATAATAGTATACTTTTACACAGGAAAGGCTGTTTTAGAGCAAATTTACACATACATGAGTTAAATTGATCGTTTGGCAAATAAAGCGCGATGTAACTAAACTTTATGATTCAGTGCTTTTTGGAGCTTTGAATCGAACGGAAGCAATAAAGGACCTGCATTTTTCACTAAGTGATCAGAAATTTCAAAGATTTTTTACCAATTTAACAATGAGCCTTAATCTTAGCGAAAGTGAAGACGAAGGTCGATTTCAAATTGAAGATGGAGGAGAAAGTGACCAGGTATGGCTTTATCATGTTTCCATGTTCACTATCTTCGGAAGTAGAAAATCTGTTAATACTAGATTTTCATATGGCACAATACCAAGAATGCAGCAGAAACACACCTTGTAGTGTTACAATCAAAACTTTTCATATTGGCAATTAATTTATACCGTACAGTTAAAGTGAAAGTCATCTTACACATCTAATCTACAGAATAGTGATTGAAAGATGAAGGTTAGTAAGTAGTACCTCATGCTCGTGAATTTAAAAATGATACTTAATGCACAGCATTGAAAATAATGCTTATGGGTGCAGTACTTAGCTAAATAGGTTTCTAGTCCGAAAAATTAGGCGAATGACTGGATTTAAATACTCGAAGTCTTTGGTTCAGTGCTGGCTGGATTCTTGAATCGAACGGAAGCGAAGAAACACTGAGAAATAGAAATAATAAAGTCAAAACTGAACATTTTCAAAGGCAAAATGAATCTGAGCAATAGTGAAGACGACGGCATGTCCGATTTTGCGGATCAAGCCGAGGAAAGCGAGTTGGTAAAAGCTCTATATTTACAACCTTATAGTCACTTAAGCAAATGAGTCAGAATTTAATGTCATATAGAACGGCTATGTTAAATTAGTATAGGAATACGATTTTTATGATATTAGGTCAAGATAGGTAGGGTGTGTGTTGCATGTAAGCATATTAAAATAGATTTTAGTTGCCATTTAATTTTTTATGCGATAGTCTGACATGTGTTTATGTTTTTGCTACAGGATTCTCTGCCGAGTGACTTAGATGATTTTGATGATCCGAAACTGACTAAAGGGGCTACACAACAGGTTCCTCTAAGCCTGAAGAGCTGTCAAGCGCCTACTAGTTCAAAAATATTGAGTTTTGTTGAAATTGTAAATCAAATATTTGAAAGCTGCGGCAAAGCAAAGGTCTGCCCTCCATCCCTTCAAAGCAACATGTCAAATGTGAAAAAATTTGTCACAGCCATAGTCCTGTACGCAAAGGAGGTAAATCAATTTATAAAATATTTTAAAATAAACTTGAGTCTCATCGCCTAAACGCAGCTGGTCAGCGGATATTGATGTATTTATTAGGAGGTTAGATTAAGCCCGGTTGTCTAACCCACAGCGTTTGTGATGTATTTAAAAGTGATTCACGTATACACAGGTACCTCCTCAATTTTGGCATTTTTTGGTGGATTCTACTGCGAGTAATTCACCAAACGTAGTGGTGGATCCTGGACTATTCCCCCAGAACTACGTTTTTGCTGGAAGCGTGGGAAGTAAGACCTCGGAGGTCGAAGAAGGCCAGCTGAACTTTCATCGCGTTCTTCAGCTTGCTAAAGGACTACAGTTTGATTCGTATGTATTTTATAAAACCAGAAACTTGTAATCGCGCATAATGTAATTAGATATTCGTGATTATATTTTAGAGGATCTAGGAGGCCAAGTGTGGAAGTCGCAAGTATTCTAAAGTACATAAAAAGTTCTTCCGGCAACAAAGGAGGGGACTTTGGGAAATTATTGTGTGGACTATTAGTGAAGCTTATAGGTAAATTTAGTATATGAATGTAGTCACATTAAGGCTCGTTCCGATGGATGAATTGTGTTGTTTGAAATAGCAGCAATTTAGGAATGATAATATTTTTTTGTAGATGCAAGGTGCAATAAAGGTCTAGTTCCGTCTCAGAAACTCCGAGAAACGCATCTCGGGAAAGACTCAATTATTTTGAAGGGATATGCTGCGCTGAAGAGGACACCATACGCTGGACTTTGGCGCAAGAAATTGTGCATTGACCATGAGCACGTAGAGTCGTTCCCTTACGCTCTCTGTGACCTGAGTTCTGACGTAGAGCTGGCAGAGGATTGTAAGTACACATAGCTTGAAGCAGCCCTCTTAAGCTTGATTCTATTGTTTGCGGAATGTTCTAGAACAATAAGGAAACTTCGAACGACGAATCCTAACATTCTATTATTCTATTGTCCACATTCCAGATTTAACTGACCTGGAAGGCGAGGTTGCTGAGACTGAGAAAGGGCCAATTCAGTCAAAAACCCCCACAATTTATAGGGGTGATAGAGAATTGGCTATGTCTACTCAAGAATCCATTGAGAGAGCTGAAGAGGAACTGGAAATAGAAAGCCAGAAGGAAAAAAATTATTTGAAAATGGCAGCTCAGTGCAGTGAGCGAGCTGTAAGCATCCGCGAGAAAATTTTGCAACTTACGCGACGACTCAGCAAAGAACAGACAGACACAAGCGTTGTGTCTATCCTGGCTGAGAAGCTGGGATTTGAAGAATATGTTAAACATGGATCAGAAGTGCCTAGAATTTATCTGGAAGTTAGGGAATACTGGAAGGCTGTCGCTCAGCCACTACCATGGGATGCATTTTGGTCCGACGTAAAGAATACCTTAGATCAAAAATACAGAGCACCGGGTATGGATATTCCAAACCAAACTCCAACCAATCCGGATCCTTCCAGCATTGCTTCAATAGCAATCCCTACAACAGATACAGCACCCTCGGTTGTTGCTGCAAATGACAAAATACCTTCAAATATACCTGATTTTAGTATGTCCCCGCCAAGAACGGCTTCTGCAACTCCTGCTTCATGTCAACCGGCTTTGTTTAAGGAAGGTTCTATGAACCTGGCTGCCTTGTCCGCAGATTTCTCAATTCCGGCTTCATCAAGTACTCTTCCTTCAAATCAAGAGAATGGTAAGTATATTTATCATCATTTGTAGAACTCGAAAAAGAGGGATTTAAAGACGACCATAAGGCACTTGAATTTGATGGAATAGAAACTTTTCAATATTGAAGCTTTACAGGTCAAACATGAGTAAAACCTTAGAAAAAGTCAATGGAGAATTATTAAGACACAGCTTGCGAATTTGGTTTATTTGCAGATGGAAATCCAGTTGATGACGGTAATATTACCTTGGATGGTTTAGATCGACCAATCCGAACCGAGAAGCTCCAAGAAGTGCCTTCAGATACGACCCTGCATCATGGTGTACTTGTCCCTCCAATACCGCATCAAAACGCCGATGAAGTGGATACTCTGACACCAAGTAAGGAGCCAAAGTCAAATTCTGATGACGTCGAGTCCGCTCGACCTGGTGGAGGTATTTAACCTATATAACTGGAGCAACTATTATCAATCCTTTTCACCGGTTTGTGCTAATTTGGTTAAAACTCCTTCAATTTTTTAAAACAGGTAGCTTTGGGAATTTGGGTATTAGGGCGCGCATGGGTACCCCGACTGGTGTGAAAGACGCTCTGAAGAGCGCGGTTCACACTAGAAGAGGTAACTGTAACTAAAATACTTGAGTAGAGTCCACGGGCAAAAATGTATCACTTTTAATTGTATTTTTGATCTTCCTCAGGTCCTCAAACACCGTCAAAAACGGCAAAAAAATTGTCAGACGAAGAGCCTACTACGCCAGTCGTGTCAAAGCCAGAAACCAGAACACATAAGCGAAAGCACGACCTGGACAAGATCAAAGAAGTACAACGAAAAATTGCGAAGTAGAACAATTAAGTAGCCTAGAATAGAATTTCAATGTATAATTCATATTAGTAGTAATTTATTTTGGTAAGGCGAGTTTCCACTAAATTGATAGTGTGAAAGCGACTTCAAATATAGTTTCTGAGTGAGCCATAATTTTCGTTCAAAAATGCATTATTTGTTTGCTATTACTATGGCTTCACATTATTATTGTTTTATCGATAAAATTTATGAGTGGATTTACATGCTGGCGTTAATAATTTATAGCCCCTATCTAATGCTTTAGCACTACTTTACCCACACTGCGTTACCAGTGTGGCGTTTTTCATCCTAACCTGTTTAGATCTGCATTTCCAAATTACTTGTTAAATTTTGAAAAAAAGTTTTTTATAAGGTTTTAGGTTATGACAAACACTGCTTCGAAAATGAGTTAAAAGCCTTTATAAATGTATAATAGTGTTTATACACCTGAGACCCAGCCTATTCGCGACAATAAAGTGGAAGTAAAAATTGATTTTCAAGTCTTTTGCTCATTAGCATGGTCCAAAATAACCTTATTCTCGAAATATTTATCTGGTATAGTGTCGATTTGTTCGATTTAAGTAGTGTACTTACTAATGTGCCAAAACCCTAGAATTTTAAATCATTATTTAAAGGTCGCTAATATCAACTAACCTAACCGACCCATTGTTAGCACGCAAAATAGCACAGAATTTATTTTCTATTTTAGGCGCTTTTTGCTACAGATACTCAAAATTTTTGCAGAATTTGTAGTTCACTATGTCAAGTGCGCTGATTTCTCCAGTTTTTCTCTAGTTCTCTAGTTCGCATCACGCTGAAAAAAAGACTTGGCTTCCTTAGCGATTTCCTTAGCGAATTTTTGTTAAAAGCACATTGTAAATATTTTATTTGCGTCTATATGGATTTATTTTATGCGGTGGAATAATGGTGCATTTTTGCGATTAAATATTCGTATTCTACTTTAAGTTATTAGCACCATTGAGGAATACGACTCCCAAATCCGGTTAGTTTGTTTACTAGGCAAACTCTGATGAAATATACCAGTGGTGTTTTAAAAATACCTGTGCACGCATGTCTAAGATTCAAGTGTCTTCTTTAATTTGGAATGTTGCACCAAATACATGAGGTGTTACACCTGCTCCCCACAAATCCGTTAGAATATCTTTTTAGCAGTCTAAGAGGATTTGTCAAAATTATTTACTAAAACCTGGAATTACTACAAGCTAAAATCCGAATCGCTAAAAACAGGTGGGTGTAGACTTTAAAATTAGTTCAAAATATGTAGAATTTACAATATAAACTTAGGTGAATAGGCTCTCTTAAGTAGCTAAGTTAAATACGTTTCGGCTGCTTATACCATTTTATTACTCGGCTGTGTTACAATGAACTGTAGTTAGTGTTCACTGAATGACTATTGATTTGGTTCAATACAAGTTGAAACTTTAAACTAATCAGTATTTTAAAGCTTGTTTCTACCGAAAATTCCCCTGGTTAAACTCATTTTAATTCAGCTATGTTAGATAAACTCTAGGAAGTACATACCTAGTGCATATTGTTTAATATATTCATTGTGGCAAACAATCAAAATCTATCTGTCTAACTACTTTAGTATTATCAAATGTTCTGTGAGAAATTTGACGCGGTCGTTTTGTATGAACATTTTGTTTTGCTATGTGAGTTTGGAGCAGTGATGAGTTGAAATTTCATTATTCCTAATTATTGTCAGCTTAAGAAATTAGGTCCATCCACTGGCAGTCATCCTAAATTGTAACGTTATACTAGGGTAAGTTAAAGAATTTTCAGGCAGGCTTTAGTAGTACCTCCCTGGCATGAATAAATCAGTGCCTAATATATTATTTTTCGCAGCCTAGTAGGAGGTTTTGCGATCTTAATGATGGATTTCTGCTGGTATGGTTTCATGTAATGTAGGCAATGAAAAGGTATTAAGCGGTGTTCACACTCCATATTCAAGTCAGTCGTTTATTGGTACTCAGTAAGCTTGGACGTCCAAATCGAAGACTTAACCGCAATGCTTATCGTTGAAAAGGAACAATTTCAAAGGTTATCCTTCTGGCTACAATATGAGTACTAAACAACACGAAGCAAATAGTGAGGTATTGTAACTAAGCGTATACGTAAACTAGATTTCTAATTTTCAAAAAAACTGGTCTCAAATATTTGGGTTAAACATTTTCACATCCGTTGTTTATTTTATACGTAGAAAACGAATACTTCCAGTGCTACTTCGAACTTGGCATATGAAGAACTGCTAAAGTTGAAATACTCCAACAATGCCGAACTAAAGGCAATTGGGAGCACTGCAAATAAGTAAGACCTAACTTAGAAGAACAGTTATAATATTCGGTATAAAAGAATAAATTTCGCCTGATTCCAAATTTAGCTACGTCATTCAAGCAATTAACACGCTGATACATTTAATTGAACGGGAGCCAGAGGACGAATCCATTAGCGATAATGAACTTGCCACCGCCGTCCGGAATGAGTAGTGATAGTGAAGACGCATTCGATGGAAGTCTGCTAGGACGTCATTTTTTGTCTCAAAGGTCAGCCAAGAAAATAGAATCCAGTGAAGAAGAGAGTGCTAAAAATTCTCAGCAAGGGCAAAGTAACAATTCTGTGTCGAAACGGAAGTGGCATCCATGGACATTTGAGGAAAAAGTTGCCCTATGTCAGTGCATCGTTGAGGAGAAAGGCCAGTACCATACCAAGGGTAATCAGCTATGGAAGGACATATTTATAAGACGACCACAGGTAGGTTCCAGTACTTCATGTGGGATTAAGAATCCATTGAAACAATGAACTTGTTTTGTGTTAGTTCTAAACAATATTTGACATTTTTGCAGGCATTTAAGCGGCATACACACCAAAGTGCGAAGGAAAAATTTCGAAGAGAAATTCGGTTTCACCTTAAAGACTACATTTCCGCTGAATTTGTGTCAACTTTTCCGGACGACATTGACTCTGCAGAGGTTGATGAAACTCAAAAAAGTAGTAAACGGAAGCGTCGATTTTCTATGACAAAGTATGACCCGTCCGTATTGATGCCAATGCTGAATGAAATCGCCCAATCTGATAATCAAGCAAATCCCAACAAGGTGTGCTTTTGGAACTCTGTAGCAGAAACGAAGGTTACTTTTTAGATACACTTGGTCTTTTTTGATGACTTACTGGGAAACATTTCTCATTACGCAAACTACTTTTTGTTCAGAATTTAGCTTGGCGGGGTCGTAGCGGAAACGCGCTTCTTCAACAGTATCGATTAAAGCTTAAGGATAACCTGGACCATTGGAAAGCTTCATTCTCAACTGCAAAGTTCAACCGTATTGTCGCAAAGTGTACACTTGATGCCAGTTCAAGGAAACCAATTGTTTCAAACCCGACTCCATCACTTGGAAGAGAAAAAGTATCAGATCAAATTGAATCAAGTTCAGATAGCGATTGCCAAGAAGTTCGCATTCAGACGTCGTTTGAAGTTGTCCCCAAGTCCGACAAGGCTGGATCGAAAGTTGCAACAGGCGACGTCGCTAAAACTAAGGAAGCGAAAAATGAAGTCATGTTAAACCCCGAAGTATGATCCTAACATAAGTTACATTTTTCATCAAATCAATCTGTTTGTATTTATATTATATTTCTTGATTAAAGGAGGCCGAGTCCCTGGAAAGCATCCTTAGTGGAGTCACTTTAATACGGAAGTATACAACAGACAAGAACCCTGAAGTACGACTCCACTGCAAAACTACTCTTGAGTATGAACCATTTCTTAAAATTTAATTTATAAAAGACATCCCATACATTATATTAATCCCTTCATATTGTTGCTCCCTAAGGATACTCGACTCTATGGTGGAATTAGTCAAACTGAAGGACCATGGCCGCACAGGAACCTCCGAATGAAGGGGAATATACTGACACTATAATCATCGAAAATGAGTTTTACGTCGATGATATTCGCGTCGAGAGTAAAGTTGATGGAGTGCAAGTTATTGCAAAAACATGGAACTTTGTTCAACCGTTGAAAAACATTAGAATAAGCTCACCAATGGTTCCCAAGAGAGAATTGAGTCAAAAGGTCTTGAAAGGCAGTAGATACATCACGGGATCAACATACCTTTGGAGTATATACTTGTTTGAATCGAACGACTTTACAGTGAAAATATGCTTCTGGGGCGACTTTGACATTTTGTGTTACAAGAAATTACTGGGACTCATGTACAGATCCATTGACCAGAGCGTAGAGAAATTCCCCGAGTCCCCAACCTGTAAACGTGTTCTACAAAAGATATTTCCAATTGCCAAACGCACGAAAAAAGACTATGTTGAAGTAATGTGTTGTGACTATAGTGCTATTGGAGACGAATTTTCAATAGTTGTCGGGGAAAATCTAAGGCAAGAATTTGCCCAACCCGTGTACTACGCCTTTTTGGGCATATGTCTTGGTCAGAACATGAACCTTCACTACATGACAACTCGATTGAATCAGTTGAACACGGAGTGTATGCTTGAGGTTCTGCTACACTTTGCGTTTGATTGCAATGATCATGACCATGTGCTACTATGGAGGCGAGATGGGATCGTACAAAAAATGAATGGTCGAAAGCCAAACTTTGAGTACTATCCCCTTGCAATCCCAAACCTGGGAAACTTTTACTATTTTAATCTACAAAATGTACTCAACACATCACCGTTTGTAAGAAGTTCTGTGACCATGTGGAAGTGTTACGGTGAGAACTCAAAGCACGTTCATGGTGGCGTTGATAGCAAACCATTTCAAAAGAGTGAAATTGGAAACTTCATTATGGATTTTACGAGCTCCGGGTATATCACAAATACCGCTGCAGCAAAGAAGAAATTTCTTAAAAAAACTCAACAGTTCCTATGCCAGGCTGACATTCTAGACCGATTGGTTGAGTCTGCAAGACGAAGCCTGTTGAAGTCCGCTAGAATTGAGTTTGTTGTCTCAACGATACGCGAGCCGATCTCAACGGATGGTATTCGACAACAACGGCTAGTCTTCCCTAAAGACTTTACTTTAAAAGCTGCACATATTGCTTCGGAATATCGTCTGAGATTCGACCTAATATCAAGAGATACATTAGAAAGAGTAGAAGACCGGTTCGTTTTCCAGCGTTACGACAACTATCTTCCTGCTGCTGCATCACTATTAAGGCGACACCTTCAACCCATTGAGTTGTACTTGTCGGATGACCTACGCTTCTTTGACTTTTCATTTGGTAAGTCGTTATACCATTCCACGTTAGATGCAATTGTAAAACCGCAAATTATATAAAATATTCTTAAATTCCAGGGGACTATTTAAATGTTCTTGCCGCCGAAGCCGTATCTTCTTTTGTTTTATACGGGACAGCTGTGACGACGGATAAGGTGCATCATCACAACGAACTCTGCAGGGATATAGGAATAGTTGGACACAAATTTCATAAATCGGTTGAAAAACTGGACAGAAGATCGGTTTTCTTTGGACAGGACGTGCTACAAATCAAGAAAGATCATCAAGTTGACCTGTTTCAGTATCGTCCCCGTTTTGATTGGACGGGTTTACTTACACAATTCACATCGCCAATCAGCATGACCGATCTTGCCCAGAATTGCTTTGTCGTTAATCCTGATCTACAGGTCATATCGGAAATGTTGGTTAGAGTGATAGTATATAGCTCCCTTTCACAATATAACGCAAGTACTCAAGTACTAGATATTCCTAGAACAACGCCATATTATTGTAAATATAATAAGCTGAACTATTTTAGTGCATTTGAATTTTGTGAATTTATTTTTTCAATGAATTCAGGTCAAGCAAAGGGACACTACAGCTTGTTGTGGCTCGTTCGAAATTTGAAAAGTGTGTTTCAAACTGAAAAAAAGATGTTTAAATTCAAATTGCACTTTGCAAAATATATAGATGCTGAGCTCTACAGGGTAAAGTCTTTTCTGTCATTTCCTTTACCACATAGTCAGACCAACTTTTTGATTGTTTCCCTTCTTGAAGTTCTATCTCAACCAAGTTCCCGAACTCAAATGAACTATTTATTTACCATGTTTAAGGTTAAGTATTATAGAAATACGTTTGAAGATTCAAAGTTTTGTCTTCAAGGATTTTTGAACTGTGTGAAAAGCTTTACATATCGCGAAGTGTTGTCTTACAAAGGACTTGATTTGGCATTTCATAAAATTGAAGATTTGTCAAAACCAAAAGAATTAAGTGTAATTGACTTTTCGGTTTTCCGGAACCTGCAATAGAATGAAAGTTAGACTCTAGAGGTAGATATTAACTTTTAAGTTGTAGTTTAGTAGAGATACGTCTAGTTTGTAGTATTGTCTAACATGATTTCAAATATTTCAGAGCTGTGAGACTAGTACTATGTCACACTAAGTTGTGGCAATTTATTTAATAAAGTTTTGAATAAATAATTTCGAAGG
This sequence comes from Ceratophysella scotica, assembly GCA_034694025.1. NCBI lineage: Eukaryota > Metazoa > Arthropoda > Collembola > Poduromorpha > Hypogastruridae > Ceratophysella > Ceratophysella scotica. The sequence goes on along the minus strand of JAQFXZ010000636.1, from coordinate 6,199 downwards.
TGGTAAGACGAAAATTTAATTTAGCATCTTAAGAAGTCCGGCTTCGGAAAACTTGCGATTGCCAAATTTTTCATCAAACGCGAATCCTAAACAAGTATCAATGGATGTAGGGGAAAATGCTTGATTTAGTATAGATTCATATGCACAGGATACATTAAATTTACTAATGTTGCAATTCACTATGTTCAGGGTAAACGTAACATCAAGCGTAAGCGAGGAAACGTCATTAAACGGCATCGAGAAACATTGTTCCAGCTTTTACAGTAAATTTAAGGAATCCTCATAGTAATACCCACTTATCAATCTTTGACTACTAAAGGAGAAAAATTAAGGTAAGTACTGAGATTCAAAGGAAGATCTCAAAACTTGATTCCAAAATTACGCGTCTATTCAAAAACCGCAGAAATTGGGTGTAGAAGTTAAACTCCTGCTTCTCTCACCAAAATTTAACCTAACTCTATAAGTCAGATGCCCAGCTATAAGTCATATAAACCTTTTTATAGGATTACCTAAGACAACATCCCAAAAATCGCTGATCAAGATTACGTTGAATTAGATTTTAAGTCTATAGGCTGTGCGTTTTATATATTAATATTATTGACATGTGTTCTAAGTGTCATAAATACGAAATACTGTGTAAGGAAAACAACTGTTTTATGTCACGAGCATTAATTTTAACTAAGTGATAATGTATTAGAACATATTCTCGTCAGTATAAGTGGATATTTTTCTTTTGTAGTTAAACTGACTCTAGCTGTCTCACTAGTAACACCTCCATTATTTGGTCTTCAGATCGTTTAATAAAATTGAGGAAGAGTATTTTCAAAGAGTGACGCAGAGCTACCGTTCGGTATCACACTATTATTTTTCCTATATCCACACGACGCACTTTAAAGTATTGGACGTTAAGTAAGCTTCACACTGTTGTAAATTCCTAATCTTGAAAATAATTTATTTCGTTTACGCATAAAGTACTCGTAGATCATCATGCCGATTTTTTGTCAATTGTTGGGTAGGCCCTGTAAGGTTTAAACCATTGAGCACAAATCATTAACCTATATCAAAGATACTTAGACTGTGCTCCAGGTTTGCGATAGTAGCAAACTACGTCCTCTAAGAAGTGTTACGCAATGTAAAAATCCTATCACGCTAACACGGTATATGTTATGAATTCATTTCATTGTGGTTCAATTCTAGAATAACAGCGCAAATATATTCAAGATGGAAGTCCCAGTCTTCGTTGTTCCCTGTTTGATGTGTGGCGTCCGGCTTCAGAAGAGTGAACTTCTTCGTCACTATTCGACCGTACATGAAGTCCCACAATGCTTTGCCGATAGCGGATCAGGACGATTCACTTGGCATGTCTATTTTCGAGAGAATGCCGGAGGTATGAGTGAAAAGCATTAATGATTTACTATGAAAATATAGCTAAATATATAATAGTAAACAATCAAATGTGATAGTTAGCTTAAACCGACGACTCAAAGCTTCAAATAATAGGTGTTACCAAACACATTTTACATTTTGTATGTTAGATACCAACTGGACACAGTACCACGATCAGAATGTTTTAGTGCAAAGCCGGGAGGTCGATTATTTTCTTGAAGTCGGGGAGGTAAGGGCTGAGCGGCGACGCTTTGTCATCAACGTAAAAGTGTTCAACGGCAACCCAGAAAAAGAATACAGAGCTGAATTTAAGCTAAAGGTCAACAACCACAAGTTTCGCTACACCGCCAAGATTCATGAAATTGACGGAGAGCATCACAGCGCAGATGGAGCCCTTCTGCCCTATGAACTTGTGGAACTTGCTGAGGCTGTGGGTGTTAGCGAAGCCGAAATCAAATTGAAAATACAATTTAAAGTTACCAACAAATAAATCCTCTCGGCGTATTTGCACGTCATCAAGATACACTGTTATTCACGTTTAACCTTTGCCTAGGCTATAGCGAATGCATATAAATACATTTTTTGTTTACATTGAGATAAAATTAAGTTAAAATGATCTGAATGTAGTGATTTCTGATTTTGCACACTAATCAGCAAGTATAGGTTAGGTTTCGGTTGGAAAAATACAAATTATCATGCTCGTAACTTTTGGATTAGCAAAAAAGTGATACATATGAATAAGTTTTCCTTTCAAGATGAAATTGTGCTAACAATATTACAAGCTGATTGAAGTCTGATTTTGCGCAGTAATCAGCAATAGTATGTCAGTTGTTGCTAAAGAAAAATACAATCTCTTTCCATTTATTTAATGTCAATGACAAGTTCTTCTGAAGTTTCTACTGTACATGTCCATTGATTCGTTTAATATGGAGTAGAGACTCGGTGTGCATCTTTCAAAGAAACATGAGGTGTCTTACGATGCATTTCTTCGTTTTGCTGCAGTTCACTAAGAGGAACCAAGATACTTTATGTAGGGATAAAATGCATAGTCGTTAATTTTGAATCGTGGTAATCGGTAGCCCTCGTACTCGCACTCGCGTGTATATTTGTTTCCGCTGAAGTGCATTTTTAAAGATTTTAATGTGTTTTCGAAATATTACTGGTATGCTTCAAGTATAAATTGCTCTACAATTTTTAATCCTCATTTGTTGTGTGCTAAGTGTTTAAGCATAGATCAAAATATTTACTAGATATGGAATCAACCATGTTGGTCAAGAAACCACATATTGTAGAAGAGGTTTATCGCTGTATTGTCTGTCGGCAGTATGCTACACCACCCATTTACTGCTGCTCTTTCGAGCATGTCATATGTGAAAAATGTCTCATGGCTTTGAAGGAAAGAAATGTTGAACTTTGTGGAATTTGTCAACAACGTTTTAGTAGGTGCAAAATGCTTGAGAGAATTTCCGAGTCGATTTCGACAGCCTGTGACTATGGATGTGGAAATGAATTGGCATTGGTGGATCTGGCAACTCACCAAGCTTCTTGTGAACTTGGGTATGGTATCTTTAAACTCCAGTGTAAGGTGCTCCACGCATGCACTCTGCTACTTCGTCTGTTTCTGATTGAATTATTTTGTGTTGGCTATAGACCATGGAAATGTGTATTTGGTTGCACTATGACGATTGCCGGTCCTAAATCAATACTTGGGCATCTAAAGTCCAAACATCAGTTGGAGACGAGGCTTACAATGCATTCCGGCGGAAGGTATTATTACAACACCAGCTACTTTTTTCTGGGTCGTGGAAAAAATGGTAAATCTAATTACTTTCTAAAAGTTATTCAATTCGATTTCAATCAGAGTGCATGATAATAGATCATTATCTTGTCGATTAGATATATACGAGGAAAAAGACTTGTTGTCCGCTGAGTTTGGTTCCCACGAATTTATTGTAGAAGAATCGATAACCGAATCTCTCATCGCAGTTGCAGTGCGGTTGATTGGACCAAAGAAAGACGCAGATCTATACCTGGCTAAAGTAACTTTTTGCGGCACAAACATTGTAAGTTGAGGTGAAATCTTAATATCAACGAATTCAAAATCTAATTCATAAAAATCTGAATATCAAGAATTTGTTTCCTGCTTACAGATCAACAAAATTAGCGCTACAATTGCGGTGAGTACTATGAAGGACTCTCTTACCGTACTCAGGGATATTGGTCAAGCAGCAGAGTTTCCAGTGTCATTGTTACTTCGCTGGTGCCGGGATACGGAAACTGGAAAACATGAGTGGGCAACGACTGTTAAGATAATGAAGCAGATCAACTCAAAAGTCCTCCTTTAGCATCATACGCTCTTTATAATACAAGCAATTTTGAGTGAATACTCCTTGTACTTGTCACCGAAGCGAATTCTTCTCAAGAGCATAATTAGTTGCAGCTATAAAATCCTTTGAGTGTATTGCACCCCACGAGACGCGGTTTCAAACTCAAACTCAAATCAGAAAGATAGTCATGCAAATTGAGAATTACCTTTAGTGTAAAGAACCATATTAAATAATTTATTATTTTTTGGCAACAAAATATTTGCTATTGTCCACAGTTTGAACTTCGAAGACTTAAGCCATATGTACAGTTACCTAGTACCAAATAGTCCAGAAGGTGAAATGTAGCAACAAAAATTCTATTAAATCCAATAACCTAACAACTTCAAAACCACGGAAAACAGTTACAAAGAAAATCTAAAATAAATCGAGGAAATTAACCTCAGTTAATTGTAGCAATTCGCTTAATAGAGATCCGCGCTGTAGTTTATCTTATTGTCATAGCTTGTTTGGTATCCTATTTCCTCAACTATACTCTCACTAAATCCTTGCGATGTCAGAATAGGATTCCGCAGTAACATGTTCAGCATTGGCGCTAAAGAACCAAAATAGATTCCTAATTCCGATTTCCTGTGGCACATGCCCCACCTGTGTAGAATACTTTGTCTAGTAGTACTCGGTCCTTTTTTATACAAAACAATCTAGCCAACACCGTTCTTTACCTGTAATAAATTTCCAGTTAACAACTTCGACGTTGGCGGTAAACTACAAAATGGATTCATAATTCCAATTTTCTGTCGCATATGTCCCACTTGGGTTAAAGTAAAACGTCCAACTTACGTCCAAAAAAACGTCCAAAAAAAAAACAATACAGTAAAGTAAATGTAAAGTAAACACGAGGGTAGCTGAGACTGGTCAAAGTTGGGTATTTACGCGTCCAATTTACCGTAAAGTAAATGTAAATACGAGTGTAGCTTAGATTGCTCAAAGTTGTGTATTTTCGCGTCCAATTTACTGTAAAGTAAATGTAAAGTAAATACGAGGGTAGCTGAAACTGATCCAAGCTGGGTATTTACGCGTCCAATTTACCGTAAAGTAAACGTGAAGTAAATACGAGGGTAGCTGAAACTGGTCCAAGTTTCGTATTTACGAGTTTCATTTACAGTAAAGTAAGTGTAAAGTAAATACGAGAATAGCTGAAACTGATCCAAGCTGGGTATTTACGCGTCCAATTTACCGTAGAGTAAATGTAAAGTAAATACGAGGGTAGCTGAAACTGGTCCAAGTTGGTTATTTACCCATCCAATTTACCGTAAAGTAAATGTAAATTAAATACGAGGGTAGCTAAAGCTGGTTCAAGCTGGGTATTTACGCGTCCAATTTACCGTAAAGTAAATGTAAAGTAAATACGAGGGTAGCTGAAACTGGTCCAAGTTGGGTATTTACGCGTCCCATTTACGGTAAGGTAAATGTAAAGTAAATACGAGGGTAGCTGAAACTGGTACAAGTTTGGTATTTACGCGTCCAATTTACTGTAAAGTAAATGTAAAGTAAATACGAGGGTAGCTGAAACTGATCCAAGCTGGGTATTTACGCGTCCAATTTACCGTAAAGTAAACGTAAAGTAAATACGAGGGTAGCTGAAACTGGTCCAAGTTTCGTATTTACGAGTTTCATTTACAGTAAAGTAAGTGTAAGGTAAATACGAGAATAGCTGAAACTGATCCAAGCTGGGTATTTACGCGTCCAATTTACCGTAAAGTAAATGTAAAGTAAATACGAGGGTAGCTGAAACTGGTTCAAGTTGGGTATTTACGCGTCCAATTTACGGTAAAGCAAATGTAAAGTAAATACAAGGGTAGCTGTGACTGGTCCAAGTTGTGTATTTACGCGTCCAATTTACCGTAAAATAAATGTAAAGTAAATACGAGGGGCTGAAACTGGTCCAAGTTGGGTATTTACGCGTCCAGTTTACCGTAAAGTAAATGTAAAGTAAATCCGAGGGTAGCTCAAACTGGTCCAAGTTTCGTATTTACGAGTTTCATTTACAGTAAAGTAAATGTAAAGTAAATACGAGAATAGCTGAAACTGATCCAAGCTGGGTATTTACGCGTCCAATTTACCGTGAAGTAAATGTAAAGTAAATACGAGAGTAGCTGATACTGGTCCAAGTTTCGTATTTACGAGTTTCACTTACAGTAAAGTAAATGTAAAGTAAATACGATGGCAGCTGGGACTGGTCCAAGTTAGGTATTTACGCGTCCAATTTACGGTAAAGTTAATGTAAAGTAAATACAAGGGTAGCTGAGACTGGTCCAAGTTGGGTATTTACGCGTCCAATTTACCGTAAAATAAATGTAAAGTAAATACGAGGGGCTGAAACTGGTTCAAATTGGGTATTTACGCGTCCAGTTTACGGTAAAGTAAATGTAAAGTAAATACGACGGTAGCTGATACTGATCCAAGCTGGATATTTACGCGTCCAATTT
>JAQFXZ010000635.1:0-17156 GCA_034694025.1 Ceratophysella scotica | reverse complement strand
AGGGGTGGGGATAACTGGGTTAAACCCAGTTATCCCCGCCCCGGTTTAAACCGTTTGGGGATAACTCGAAACACTGCTGGCACCTCGTGCGACCGTGGACCAGTGCATATAATATTATGCATGGATATGGAGACCCTTTAGTTTTATTCAATCCTCGATACGATAAGGAAAGAGGGGAAAAGGAGAAAAAAGTAGAGGAAAGGGGAAGGAAATGAGATGAGAAGAGGGAAACAGGAAAAGAAAGCAAAAGGAAGAAAAAAGGGAGAGAGGAAATGGAATTTAACCTTTGATAAGATATACCTCCATTTTGATTGGATTATTTTCCATGCATTATATGCAACTGTTCAATTTTTTTTAGATAATTTTCCATATTTCATACTCTAATTCATCCTTCAATAAATTCATTCTCTTGGAAATCCCAATATTTTAATAGATACTTTTCATAGCTACTTTGTTCACTTCAGCATCAGTGGCCTACTTTTAACTATTCAGAATTCCGAAAGTTCATTCTATGGACATAATATTCATCATTGAATTATGAAAATGCAGCTCAACTCAAGCCACACCACTACTTGGTCTTGTCTTGATACATAGTATAGTACGAGCGAATACTCCGATCTACGATTCGGTATCAGTTTGACCTTAGATTCCATGCTATGACCTGTTGGTATTTAGAACCATAGTGGTCAAACTTAAGTTCAATTCCCGAAGGCTACTTTAGGTTACAAATTGTGAACTACAATGAACTACAAATAGTGAACATACAACACACAACATACGAGTCGACAGATCAGCGTTTTTATGTAAGAGGATGGCAGTTATGGCCTAATAACTCATCAGTCTGCTTTCCTCGGATTTCGCATTTCGCAGGTATGAGAATCTGCAAATCACAAAAAAGGAAGCCCACCCGACCCCTGAATGACCCCCTGAGTCACTTCTTCACTCACTCCTTCCTTCCTTGTCCAGCAGGTCGGAATCGGGATCATAGCACCAGGAGAACCAGGAGGAGTGAAGAAGGACGAGGAGTGTGGCCGAAGCTGAGTAAAAGAAGGGAAAGGGACAAGGGACAGCTTAGCTCCAACAATGATAAGCCCATTCATTTCTGAGCCATTTCCAAATCATAGCACGGCACATAACAAGAACTGAGTTTAAGTCGACATTTACATTGGTATGCCGTATGCCCAGGCTGGATAGAGAAAGACCATATTCATAACCCTCCCTAAGCCAATGCAACAATGGAGAACATTTCACTGCACAGGGAACCAGCTGCCTGGTTGAACGGCGTATGACTTGGTGAGTAGTGCGCGGGAAACACATCTTACCTGGTTTGAGACAATGGCAAATCATGTTTGAGCAGCTGTGAAAATCTGGTAAGTGGATTGGATCTATCAACACGCTCTGTCTATTCCGTGGTACCAGAGCATATGAACCCCGGTCGTATACTTTAGCATGAAGGTTTCTCCTGCCTTCGAGACGTGCAGGCCGCCTTCAGTGTGGTGCTGAAGTTGTTGGCATACGGAAATCCTGAATTCTGAGCCCGGCAATCGGCTTTATTACTCGTGTTGTCCGTTGGTCTTCTTCATTCCACAGATCGCCATTACCTTGCTGCCTCTCGTGAGTAAAAGTCGCTTCACTGAGTGCTCTCCTTGAGTTATTCAAAAGTTTTGATTAATATCATTTCTACAGGTCACGGTGCGTGACTCTTCCTGTTCTCAGTTACTAGGTTCTTTCTAGAGGTCGAGCACTGAGCTTCTACTGCTAATTTGGTTCAAAGTTTGAAGTTTTGAGACTATAAACTAGGCGTCGGTCATCGGTGCATATTTTCCATAGCAGGCAGCGGACCGGAACGAGGAAAGGAGGAGTAGGTAAGGGTTTTTCTCAATACGTCCTACAAAAATAGAAGTACTACTACATGGCCATGGTACATGTTATGGTCATTTCATTTACGAGTTGATTTCTTCTGTCATTACTTCTGTTGTCTCGAGCTGACACTGGCTTATATTTTTGACAGGGTAGTTATTCCCGTCCTACAGCCTACAGAGCCCAGGCTTGTTGCTGGGTCTCTTCCTCTTCCTTATAGCTATAGCCGTGCCGTGGTGGGTGTTGAGCCGTGCCAAGGTCGAGTCAAACTACGAAAAGGTAAATATCCTTTCTTTCTCTCCTATATAACATGTACGTACCTATGCTATTCAACCCAATGAACAATGAACACATCTGACTTCGAGCATGTTTTCAAATGTTTTGCTATTTTTGGAGAAATTGAAGAGCTTGTCGCTACTTCGTAGAGTTGCCTAGCACGTCTACTTACAGAGTTTGAAAAAAAAATTATACAAAATTCTAACAAGCCACATGAGGGGCCTACTATTGACTGTCAATAAAAATAGTAATTACTTGGTCACTTTCAGATGTAGAAGCAATTTTCTTTTCTAATAATTAATTATTGTTAGGTCCTCCTTTACTTTAAATCGAAGTTGTCCACTTGAATCAAGTAAGTAACCAGAGATCCGGACGAAGCGACCTCAGGCCTTCCAAGCAGATGACAGATAAATGAAAAATATACATAGAACGATACGAAGGACAAGGACGGTTTACCCGAATATTGTGTTGCCCGTTGCCCGGCTTTCGCAATATATGTTTAGATTAATAACTAACTAATTCAATCCAAAAGCAGATTTTGAGAAATAGGAAATACATGAAACTTTTGTATTTGAAAAAAATCAAGAAAGTTAGTGTTTGGGTTTTGTTTAAATTAAATTGAAATTATATTTCATCACTCACTTCGAGAAGCCTGAGGTCGTTTCCGTTTCGGATCTCAGAACATCTCACCCCAACCTCTCACCTCGGATATTCGCACGGATAACTTTCAATTTCTTCAAAATTCCATTAAAAAAAGCAAGTGTTAACTTTTGCGGAGATTTTTCAAAATGTTTACGAATCGGCTGAATTTTGGTTTCAGAAACCGTGAGCGTGTATCCACTTTAGTGACAATAGTAGTCTAAATTCAAAACAGCCACCTAATTAAAGTAACTGAAGGATTTTTTTTGCTAGAAACCATAATATACATGAGTTGGACACGCCAGCATAACCTTACTGCACGCACTTCAGTTTATTGTAGTAACCATCCTGTAAATTATCTTATAACTAATTATAACTAATTATATATAAATATATATAATCTTATAACTAATTATATATAAATATATATAATCACATGAATTTTCTGAAATTATTTGCTACATTTTTGTGATTTGCAGTGGTCCATGTCCGAGAATAGTTCCACTTGGGAATTCTCAAAGGAGAATATACAGCCCTTAAGCGTGGGAAGGAAGATGCAATCTTTGACGGATTCACTGCAGGCGGAAGCCCACAGTAGTTCTGTGCCTGATCAATTTGAAACATATAGGTAATTAGGTACCTATGTTATTGTCTTGCAAGATGTCTATGTATTGTAATGTGAATTTGAAAAATGAAAACACATACCTTTACCTGGATTAATCCTACTGGCCAGACGGGCTGGGCTGCTTATTAACTTTCGCCAATATTTCTCTTTTAAGGGCCCTCTTTGCCAACTGCAAAAATGCTGGCGGAGAAGACCCAGTCGTCCCATTTGTCGAGATGATTTCATATATGGAGCAGCACCGATTGACTTCAGGGACCTATGCCGAAGTTCTAAGCAAGGTGGAAAAGAGGGCAGTAAGGAAATGCGTTGGCATGGAACGATATCAGAATGATATCAGATTCATTACGATTTATTTGAGAAGAGTAAGAAATCATGTAATTCTATATTTGGCTGGGTGCTGTTGATAGCTTGACTCCCTAATACTTTCAATTTTCAATTTCAACGTTAGCTACGTCACTACCCATTGGAGAGTAGGATTGACATGTTGGAGGGTGCGATCCAAACCGGGCTTGGAAAGAAACTGAGCCAGATGTATCTGGCCCTATGCGATGACTTGGAGAGTAAATTAATGTTCCGGCATGCCTCTGAGCTTCTACACACTGGTATTCGAAACGATGCGCAGCCGAAGGAGCTTCTGGAAGAAGCCCTTAAGTAAGAGATACAAAAGTGTTATATTGTTTCAAAAAAGTTTTCCTTTCTTCAATTCCCGTTCTGCTCCGTTTTCCAGGAACCTGGAGGTTAGAGTCGCCAACCACGTTGCACGGGACATGACAACTGAAAAGGATGTTGATTCCAGCCATCGTTCGTTTGGACATGGCATGAGTGTCAGTGGAAAGAATGAAGCTCCGAGTATCAGACAAGATCTACCTCCGGCGCCCGCAACTACATCTTATGTTCCCACACAGGTTCCAAGCAAGAAGATCGACATCTTTTCAGTGAGTATTTAATTATGAGTTTCTATTTTGCAATTTAACTCTAAATTCTAGCCTATCGTCAAGACTCAAGTCAGCCTTTCATTGCTTCTCAATTCTCAACTTGTAAATATATTTCACAGGACTCGAATATCGGGTGTGATAAGAAAGTGAAGCCTATTGACGTTAATAGAGAGCTAGCAGCGCTGGACCCAGACCCCGAAACGGAGAATTTTATGAAACCGTCCAAATGGAATCTTCATGGGCTAAACAGTCCTGATAGAAAGGAATGTGTGGAAAAGATACCAAGTAAGTTAATTCAGTTCCTCAATCCTATCTAATTTTCGGTCATTGTGATCCATATGAGGATAATGTTATTCTTGAAATAGTGAAGTGATTCTTTTTGTTCTGACTAAAGTATTTCAAGATGAGGAGAGTTACGATATTCCGTTGAGCAAAGGAAGGGGGCGACGTCGCTCATCATCCTGCAAGCCTCCCGGTCTGCGTCAGGTCACACGAACAGAAGATGAACTCTCAGCTAAAATGCACGAAGAGTTTGAAGACTTAGTCTCAAGGAGTTCTGTCTCCGTGTTGAAGGATCAGATGAAAGACTTGCGACTGGGTGACACCACAAGCCGCGACTTTCCTTGTTCTTCGTCATTCCTTTCCCAAGAAGAGCGTCCATGTTCTGATCAAATACCTTATGATCCCCTTCCATACCGACCCCTGCTGGATGCTTCTGGGAAATTGGTTTTGGATGAACAAGGTGCTATTGTGCTAACTCCTACGCGAAGATTTTTTCATCTCACTACCATCAAACACGATATGGATGAGCCTCAATCCGTTCCAGAGGATAATGATGCAGAGGATAATGATGCAGGGGAGAATGATGTGTGTCAATCAGACCTTCCAAGTGATGATCAAGGAGAAAAAGCTGATCAGGATGTTCACTACAGTGTGCTACGGTCGGTTCTCGAAGAGGTAAGAACCGCATTGTACTTGCTTGTAAATTATTTGCACTTTTGCATTGGTAACTTAAAATACAATTCATAACAAAATGAAATTCTTTAGTTCCAGAGTCAGCAGTTCTCATACGAGGAAATTTTGACTCGTCTGCGTTATCCGAATAGGCTCCGTGTACATAATGCTATGAAACAAGAGCGCTTATTCTCCGAAGATCAAGTTCGTTTTGAAGAACAGCGTTCTAACAAGCAAAGCGGAGAGCTGTTTACGGTACACTCTGAAGACTTGTATGTCTCTTTGAAAGCATCTGCCGAAGCTTTGGGGAGTGAGGAACCAACAGCGAGCTCTGACCCTCCTGCACCTGCTACTATTCTGACTAGCTCAACTCTTCACGTCGACGGAAGACTCCCAGTGGAAGTGGAAGTTGTCCCTACTTCAGCGAACGAAGAGCACATTCAAGTCCAAGCTGATAGTGCTTCCAAGTCAGAAACAATTAATGTTCAACCATCACCTGAGTCAGAGACAAAGCCCACAACTCCGCGTAAGTCACATGTCCAGCAGGAATGTGGAGGTCCACTCAAGGCCTGCACTACGCCCAGAGAGAAGATGTTATTAGGAGTGGGAATCCCTGCGTTGGTCAAGCGACTGGAAGAACTCGAAAAAGAAGTACGGACGCTACAGGACAAGAACAGCAAGTTGGAGCGACAGGCCTGTCGACAGAGTGATATCGAAGAGTACATGCTTCAATTAGAGAGTAGAATATCACAAATGGAGAGGAATGTGGATGCTCCTCGGTCACCGCGCCCACCTGCGGCGCAAGACTTCAAGGCACAAGTCACTAGTGAGAACATTAATCCGAAAACAGTTCCAGCTCCGAGTGTGGCTATTTTCCAAGACATACCATGTCCAGTCCAACCCTCTTCACCTAGAGACCGGCTCCAGAAACAAATTGATGAGGTGATGAGCAATGAAACAACTGCTGCTAGTTCTCCAAAAAGAACTACTCGACGTCCAAGTCTCGGAGCATTGACGGATCTCCACTTCTATCGGCCTCCTATTGTAAACCCGTACGAAGACTACACAGAAGCAATTTTTAAACAACCGTTCGAACAAGAGATTGAATTCAATACTTCGAATATTACACGCGCTTTGGCTCTTCAGCCTCGTCCAACTGAATCATCTACGCCCGAGCGCGAGCGTCCTGGTTCACTTCAGTCTTTCTATGGACCCGGACCCGAGTATGTAACGGAGCACCATGGCATGTACTATTCTGCAGGGCCCTCCGGGTCAAGTTCTGACCGTCGTTCCCAATTTAACCAGTCGTTGCATGAGTAAGTCTCAAATCTTCATATAATCATCACTTCTTTCAAACGCGTTGAACAGAGCCCTCGAAAACGCAACATGGAGAGGGAATTTAAAGAGCAGAAGCTTTCTCTGCTATACCTTCGACGTTTGACTGCGACAGATTTTCGGGGGCTCTTTTGAAAAGCTTCGAGTTTGCTTGCAGAAAAGTTACATATATTAAACCCATTCTGGTTTTAGCTAATTCTGCTAATTTCATTTAATTCCAGGGCCGCCCATAACCTGAGTACAATTCAGGAGACGTCAAAAGAAAGCCGCGGTTCCACCACTGGGAGTAGTTCATCTACTAATATGCAAACGACACGGGGAGTCTCGGGCTACAACATGTCTGCATCTGGTATTTATAGTCACAACTTTCCGCGGTGGACCAGCACTACGACTCCGAATCCGTCACGATACTACAATTCGTCGAATAATTACTGATTTTGTCAACATCACTTTAGTCACTGCGGATCGTAACACTACCAAAACTTGACTTTGTAAATAGCTTCTGCGTCTACTTATTACTGGGATATTTACTGGCTGAATTGCTTAGTTCAGTTATCCTTCTTATTGTGCAGGATGCACTGTCTTCCCATTTAACAACGTCAACTGATATTTTTTCCTATTGATCTCCTCGTGCCAAAGTGCCTATCCCAAATCACAAGTTGTGGGTTGAGCGTTCAGTTGGAGAAATATTTTTTGTTTTGTAACGTATTTATGTTGTTCCTTGTGAGGCATTTTTTAAACTGCCCGATTGTGTTCTCAGTTCGTACTTATTCCTTAAGTTAACTGTTTTGGACATTTACGATGTTCATACTTTCTTCGCCAATAGTGCCACTGTTAGTTTTCAACTATTTATTCAGGACAGGAGAACTGTTGTGTATATATTTTTCTAAGTTCATTCTTAATGCTAATGTCAAGCGCTCGTTTTTGCGTTTGGACTATGTTCGTCCTTAATGCTACTTTTACTAAGTTTTCTGTTTTGAGAAACTCCTTTTGCTCGTACTTTGCAACTTTACAGGATTTGTGTTCCTATTTTGGAACATTCGTGTGGTACACTTGAATATGTGCTAGTTGGCGGTTATAATTTTGGCAACTGCCGAGTATGTAGTGGTCACAGAACTAGAAGTGTTGATAGAAAGTTCTTGAGTGTCAATGTCAAGTGAGTGAATGATGAAATGTTGGAGTGTGTTTCTGAGGAATACGTTAATTGGAGTACGTATTGTTCATTGTTTGTTAAGCTAGCACTAAATATGTTGAAAACACAATACTGTTTACATAAAAAAACTAAAAAGCCAAAAAATTGTTTAAAAAAATTATAAAAAATAAAAAAACCAAAAAAAGGTCGAAAAAAAAGTGTTCTTCCGTCCACTTTTTGTCGACAAAAGCGCGAAGTAGGCAACCGATATTCGGATATTCGAAATAAGGAATTCTGAATCTGAGTTTGTTCTCTTTATTCACCGGGGAATGTTGAAGGCAGGTATCCTAATATTAAACACATCCTGTTACTACAACTAAATTAAGTACATCAAGTAGGACACACTTGCCAAGCCAGGATCAGGTCCACCCATGGCTAGCGATTGTGGGAAGACTTGTTTGGTTAATTATGTAGTAGATCCACGTTAGTAGTTCCATGTCAGGTTAGGAGAAAAGGCACATCGGTGAGACCGAAACACTTAGAGCTGCCTGAGTCGTTTTAACACCTTTCTTTCGCAGAATACATGGCATTAGCTACCCAAATCACAACCTTCAATACAAACACAGTAGTAGGATAATATTCAAAACTCATTCACTCAGATATACATAGTTTAACAAGGGACCCAGATGAACTTCAGACATTAGAAAAGTGTGTGCGTTCGTGTGCTATCAGCAAGGAGCTCGAGATTAGCAAAGGAAATGAGAGCATGCTGAGTGGAACTTTAAATAGACTGTATCGTTAATAATATGAAAGTTAAAATATGTGCAAATGTCTTAAATACTCCAAACATAACATAAAATAGGAATTTTCAAAATGATATCTGTAGATAAAGAGTAGTTGCAAAGAGGTAGTTTACTGTTTTTGTTCGTTGAATTTTCCACGATTTCATACCAGAATCAGAATGGGCATGCTTAGTTGCTTCTTGCATCCCGAAAAATTGACTATTTACAAACAGTGGGAAGTGTAGGCTTGGATAGAAAGAATCTCCTATTGTAAATGCTCAATATCGCGTGATGCATGATAAATAGATAAATAGTAGAATTTTTGTATGAATTTGAATGTGTTTGGTATGTATAAGTAGATATTACATCTTGATTCTTGGTTTTGAAGTGAGGTTTTTAAGCAGTGGTGGGGAGAAAGTCCTTTTTCTTCGAGGTAACTGGTGAATGCTGAAGTGGAGACGCAGTAGGCGAAGGAGAGCTGCCTGGCGTTCCACCCTGAGATCGACGAATTTTGCCAGGAGTTCCGCTGGACTTGACAAAATGCATATGAGCGTAAAGCATGACCCCAATGTCCTTGTAACCCGCTTCCATGGCAACACTCAAGGCAGTACTCCCATCCTGCAAAACAAACAAATAATTTGAATATTACAATTAAAAATTAATTAAAGGGATGTACCGGATGCACTTTTTTGCATCCGGCCGGATCAAAACCGGAACCAGAGCACAAATTCAAAATCCGGCATCCGGCCGGATTTAATGGCCGAATTCTCTTTTTTAATTTGGGCCGGATTTTTAATTTCGGACTGATTTATGGCCGGATTTTTAATTTCAGGTTGTATTCATTGCTGAATTCTTAATTTTGGACGGATTTATGGCCGGATATTTAATTTCGGGCGGATTTATGACCAAAATTTTGAATTCGGCCGGATTTATCGCTTCAATAAGAGTCTCCAGCTAGATTTACATAAGTGCTTTTCATAATTAAAGGCTTTTCTTCCAAAAAAGAATCCGGTCGGATATTTTTCAAAAGCCTGAACCGGAACCGGATGCCTTGACCGGATTTCCGGCGCATCCCTTAAAACATCTCAATCGTGGTTTAAGCTGAATGCCACTTACGTTGTCTGGGATATGAGGATCACACTCTGACTGGGTCAGAAGGTATTTCACGATTTCCCCATGTCCATGCTCAGAGGCGCACATGAGAGCTGTGCTCCCGTCTTCATCCTGAATATTGATGTCAGCACCCGCTTCGAGGAGCAATTTGACTGTGTCCAGTCGACCGTGGGAAGCTGCAAGCATGAGGGCAGTTTGTCCATGCTGTCAAGGAGATCGTGGATTGATGTCGGTTTAGTTTCTTAAGAAATCATGTCGCTAAACTAAAGGAATTATTTGAAGCAAGAAATACCTGAGCAGCTTTGATGTTCACATCACCCATTCCAAAGAGACGACGCACAACTTGACGATGAGTGTCGGACAAGACTTTGGCCAAAGAAACAAGCATGACACTCGTGTAGCCAGCTTTGTTCGCCTTGTTTGTATCACATACTCGGGAATCCAGAAGAACAGAAACAACGTCAAAGTTGCCATGTGACACGGCGTAGTGCATTCCTGTGTTACCCTGTTCAAAACGAAGTCACAGATCATTTCTCTGACCTAACACTACAGCAAACTTAATAGACTTACATTTCCGTCCGGCATGTTAACGACATATCTCAAGAGCTGCGGAGAGTAGTTCTCAAATGAGTCCAGATAATCCTCCACGTCCAATGGATTTGCTGACTTGGTTCCAGAAACCTAAAGTAGGATATTTCCAGTAGTAAGTAGTATGAGCAAAGTGTGTTTTGCATTGCATTTGTTGGAGCTAGTATGGATGATTGGCTATTTTACATAATAGCCGGCTTATAATTGGAAAGTGAATTCTACAGGACGTTCACCACCCCTTGCAAATATGTATGCCCGAATTCTGTAGTTAGCTGCTTTACCCAGAATTCTCAGCTCTTTCCAATGGTGTAATTCTTAATTCAATCAGATACACCAAAACGCAATAAATCAACATTCAAGGGTCCAGACAAAGCAAATTCATCCCTAATGTGCTTAGGTATATTTGATTGAATTTAAAATTATTCCATTTGAACGAGCGTAAAATGATGAGCAAGAGCAGCTAACTTCAGAAATCGGATAAGTACACATATTTGCAAGCATTAATCAACGTTGCTTATAATTGATTTTCCATATTAGCCGGCTATTATGTAAAATAGCCAATCTTCCATACTAGTTCCAACAAATCTACTACTCATTGAAAATATACAAAAAAAAAGTGTCCTTACTCGAAACCATTCGTGAAGAATAATACTAATAGCATTGGTAACTTGTTGCGTAGTTCGTCCACGGAGAAGAGCGTCGTTGAGAACTTTCAGCGCTCCTTGCATCTCATTACTCGGCTTCACCCTACAATTGAAAGTGAAATTAGTGAAGACAATGACTAAAGGATAATAGAAACGCCGAAGCACAAGCCCGTAAGAAAAGTGTGACGTACTTCTCTCGTTTCTCGGGGATCGTAGGGAATCCGAATGAAGTGGAGGGTTGAGAAAACCCAGACCCACCCTTGACCTTCTTGTCCTTCTTCCCTTTGTCTCCTTCTGCGGCATCCTCTGCCACGTGCATTTCTTTAGTGTACGTGTTACTTCGAAGCAAGGCCGGTTTTGGCTTACCCTCTTCTCGCTTGCCGTTCTTAAAAACCGGGAGCTTGGAAGAAAACACTTTTTTCTCTTCGTCAGGTGAAGGCAATGGAGAGGCGGAGAGTGGTGAGTCTGGATAGAGTGTGATGTGCTTAGGTCCCAGTTTGGGTGAAGTTGTAGGAGACTGAACGGGTGAAGAGCTGAAGCGTGGGATTCTTGACTGACTTTTGGATGATAGGTCAGGAGACATCGTGCCCGACGTGAGCGGTGCTGGACGTGCTGATGTTGAAGGTGGAATGGGCAGTGAGAATCTAGATTTCTGCGTAGAAGCAGTGGGTGACTGATCGGACTTTGAAACTCCAAACGACGAATCCGCAGGCACGGTTTGAGTCGAAGTGGTAATCAAGTCCACCAGCTCCTGTAAAATAGTGTTTGATTAGTGGAATGACAACAACATCGATCTCATAATTAATCAAAGTTTGAAAAAATCGGATATTTTTTAAATCGATTTTTTTGAGTTTTTTGTTTTGCATTAAAATGCTTGACAATATATTTTTATGTACTTTTGGAACGTTTTGGGTCAAAAAAAAGTTCTCCCAGAAGATATACATACGAAATAGGTCATATCATAGAACATTCATTTTACTCGACGATCCGAAATAGCGTAGAAGCAGTAGCGTGCAACTTGCGTCGTACTCGTACACCCGACATTTGGACTAGAATTACTTATTTTCTAACGTGGTATTTTTATTTTCTTTAAATAAAAATAGGCAAAAACAACTACAAAAATAAAAAATAATGATTTTTTGGCGTGATTTTTCGATTTTTCAAAGGAAACAAAAAAATTCAAAAAAATAATAATTTTCTTAGTGTGCTTTTTAGATTTTTTTTTATTTTTGAAAAAAAAAACTACAAAAAATCATGATTCTCTTGGCGTGATTTTTTTTCAGAAATTGTTTTTGGACCATATAGAGTCCATTTCAAGGGTAATCCACATTTTTTAAATCGGATTTTTTTGATGTAAATCAATGATTTTTTGGGCCAACCTTGTAATAATTATTAACAAAATATGCTTACAGTTGTACTCAAGGCCACAGAAAGCTGCTTGACTTTCTCCGCTGTGGTTTGAGTCGAAGTGGTGATAAGGTCCACAAGCTCCTGCAAAATAAAACGTCAATGAAATGACAACAACGCCTGTACAGTGCTAACACACTTAAAACGTAAATGATAAATTCTTACAGTTGTACTCAAGGCCACCGAAAGCTGGTTGATCTTATCCGTATTCGTGGAGATATTCTTCCCCTTCGGCTTCATCTTTTCGGGCGTTACCTTCACCCGGACGGTATCCAATGGCTCGGGAGTAGTCATGCAACCAATCTCCTTTGAGCGAACTTTATCTGGCTCCAGCGTATTCGAAGTTGACTCTCGAGTTGAAGGCTTCAAATTCAATATTGAATAAAGAAAAATGATTTTGAAATGAAGCTGAAACGGTTGAATTTATTTATTAGTAGTTAGTAATGTTCAATGTTCCACGGCGCCTATTCCAATGAGTAGGAATCAGAATTCCCCACTTTGTTGGACTTTGGACGCAGTGAACACACAAGCCGGACAACGCAAAAATACCTAGGCTCATTCATGCAACAATAAATCGCTAATACCGGAAATGGCAATTAGGGTAAACGTTTCTAGGACAACAAAATATGAAAAAATGTCAGTTACTATAATTAGTGAATTTTGTACCTTGGAAGTCGTGCCGACATCACTCGTCATGGGTTTAGCGGTAATTGCAATGGACTTAGTCGATATTTTCTTCTGCTGGCCGACTTCTTCATTTTGTCGTGGAACATCGAACGTGGCTTGAGCACCAAAGTCAGCTCGTTCCACAATTTGCAACAACGGAGCTGAGAACATTCCGCCACTGAGCTCACACTCATTGACCTGAACACCAGTCTCAAAGGTTCGAACCCTTCGACGGAATGTGCCAGTGAGACTTCCAGTTGGAGACGCCGTGTCCTCTCGTCGTTTCTCCAAAGTTCCATTCCCGTCAGCCTGTCCACCCACACCGATGGATCTGAAGTGCAGAAGAGTATGAAAATCAAGCATTCGTTCACACGGGACGTAGATATGCAGATTGTAGGTAAAAATACAAGTTTAAAACACTTGCTCATCTTCAGTGTAAACACAACTGAATCTGGCAATGTTGAACATTGAACACCAAGCACGAGGACAATGTTTCAAGTGCAAGCACCAACCAGAAACCAATTTCTGCATCTGCTTTTCGTCTCATTAACTAATATTTCGCACACTGGGCAAGTGCAAAGCTGATGCACAAGCTATTTCTAGATTCGTATTTCGTATGTACTCTCGTATACTGCAGTGCTACAATCCTTCGGACACTGGAGAATCACGGCAAACGGGAAAACATTAATGTGTCAACAAAACTATAGAAAAGCCAGGCTAATTTCCCAGGCTATTTCTTCGAATTCATTTCTCTCAAGCTAGATTAGGCTTTCTTAAACGGACTTAAAGACTACAACGCGTAGTTCTTCATTCTTTTAGCTTAAGCGCGCGATTACTTGATTAGGATGAACATTTAAAGATTAGCCAGGGAAATTAGTCTGGCTTTCTATATATTTGTTGTAGCATAAATTTCAAGCCACAATAAACCGCTACTTTATAGGCCGTAAAGCCGCATTCAAACTCACCAAGTGCCCCGACATGCACACTACTGGAGCTCAGTCCATTGCACATCTGGCGCGTTTGACATTAGACCTTAGGTTACCGTATCTTGAATTTATACCTAAGTTAGGTATAAATTGAAGATTCGACAAAATGAAGTAAGCGTTCGAATCGTTTTATTCCGGAGAAGGCGCAATGAAGAAAATGAATTTCAGGAGAGAACTCACCGAGTTCGAGGAAGAGTATGGGAGATTCCAATATCTCTGGTCATAATTGTCCTTCCAACAGACATGTCTCGCGTTTTCTTCTTGGCTGGGAAAGCCACAGGCGAGAACTCGAAGAGCGGATATTTCTCTTTTTCTGGTTTGGCGTCCATCGTGTGTCCATTTTGCGCAATGTTGTTATTATTTGCGCTTTCCTCCAATTTGATCCGTTTAATCTTTTCCGCTTCCAAAAGTTTCAAAAGCTGCCGTTTCTCTTCAAGTAGGAGTGTGACTTTCACCTAAAACATCGTGAAGAAAGCAGCGTTGTTAGTCTAACTTTGCATGTTTATGGTGGAGCTTATGCTAATGCAACACACATGTAAATGTCAGCACTGGGACAAGGCGTCTTGTGCAGCATGTGCATATGTGCATTTCTGAAGGGTTAACCCCTCATCAATACTTGTGAAATGCAGCTACTGCTAGGTATGAACTAAGAAATCAAAAAACATATCGTACATCATGAATCATGAATAAGTGGATGTGCAATGAAATATGTATATTTGCCATCGGTTTAGCATGTAAGTAAAATAACCGGTTAGAATGTATGTATATGAATACCCATTATAAAATCATGCATATTAGCTGGTTGTTATGCATAATAAAATACCCAATTATCAATATTGGTTAAAACAACCACACGCATTTTTAACTCCAGTGCAAGAATTAGAAAGATGAGTCAGTTGAGATCATGAGACTAAAAGTGTCACAGGCAACAGCCGTGACAGTGGGCAGTGAATGTGTGGTAAGTACATCACATTTACAATTGTGTCACCCCGGAATAGCGTTCAATAGTGAATTAAATCCAATATGGATCACCAGACAGAGAAAATAATAGTTCATTGTTCACGCTATCACCAATCACCACCAATCGAAGAGGTTACCGCTCGTAACTCACAATCAAGCCAAACCTAGAGGAATTTGTCGACAATACATGGAACAAATTGATGTACATTCAGCCATCACTAATTACAATACATTCCACTAAAATTGACACGATGTTCAGGAGAAACTGGAGAAACCATGGTGCATGGGGAAACAGGCTCCACAAGGCAGAGTGCAGATTAGAAAATGGAAAAGAGCAATGCAAATTGAACAATAGAATACATCCTCCAAGTTAAACGGAAACATGATGCACATTAAAACGTGTTTGGTAAAACACAACTGCCACGAAGAGAACCTACCTTTACGAAAGCACTGCTGCATATAAGAATAACTACGCCCGTCCTGTTACATACAAAACTGGATCGATTCATGCAAAACATGGAGCAGACAAACATCGGACTCACGGTACGTGACTTTGTTTAAATCTATAAACGCGAGTCAACTAATTATAAGAGTACACAATTCACAACTCGTGTAGTCTCCCTCCGATCACCGAAATACATACATAGTAAGTGAAGCTAACAGAATGATGCAGTATGCGTATGATCAGGTGGTGCAAATTGTAAGAGCAAGCAGAAATCACAATCAGCAGAGTCGCATACAAATGTACTTTGTCTGGGTTGGAAAATTAGATGAAATGCTTCAGAAGCACAAGCCAAGCAATGCACTAACCTCGAGTTCTGGAATAGACTTTCCCTGAGCCTCTTCAGGACTGGAAGCACCATTATCCGAGCCTGGGCTTTGTGAAAAGAAAGACACTCGATCTCTGTACTTTGCTCTGCTCGAGGTCGAGTAGAGGCTGGAATATATGTCATCTTCATTCTGTAAAATACAAAAATAGACTTCCAAAAATTGAATATTAAATACAAATATTTGGTGAGCTCGACACATTTAATTTAGCTCACGTTTAATTAAAACCAAAAACTCTTGAGCCAAACTAACATAGAATGTAAGGAGGAGTGTTTCAGCTTTCAATGGTTGCCTTATTTTGTTAAATGACCCATGACCATGAAATATTGGATAAAACAGGGTCAAGAATGCAGCTAAGCTGCGTCTTACAGTTCTTCATTTATTTATTCTTTACTTTTCTGGGATTCTTTATTCTCAAAATCAAAATCTCTACTTCAAGGTGATTAGCTTAGCTAAGATGGTGTCACTTGCAGTACTTCAGATATTACTTCAAAATGAATGAAAGACAGGAACATGTACACAAATTCATTTGATAATTGATAACCTTACCTTAGGCGCCATCGGACGAGCATTATCCGGCTTCATTGTTGACGATGAAACAATGGATTCATTTTCGCGACTAGCTTTGATTCTTGGAAAAGTATGAAACTTCTGACTGTCAGGAATGTCAAAGGAGAGCAGACGAGCTTCTGGGCGTGTTCGCTGGAGCGCATCCTCAAAGTCAGAAACGGCTTCTTCAAGTCCGTTACCAAACACAAAGCCAAACTTGTCACTGCCACCTTCCACCATTTGTGGACTCTGGACCTCCTTGGAATGCTTGAGTCTGGATGCGTATGATTTCTCCTCTTCATCTCTCCAAAGAGCTTGTGATGCACGAGATAACATGCTGGTTTCATGCTGTTTATCAGAAAATTCGATTAGTAGGATATTAATTTCTCATTACGGAATCAGGAATTCATTCAGCTTATCTCCTTTCTCATTACATTACGTTCGTATGCCGAATACCGATGTCAAAGTGCTTAGATTCAAGATACATGATGGAGTAGTGAAGTGTACTACTGCAATGCAGACAGTGCTTCCAATGTTGCAAGTTTTAGTATCAGCAACTGACTATGACAGCATGCTTCCAGTTTATTCTATTTAATACACTTCAGTCCCTGACAATGCCAATGCCAGTCTTTCTTGGAAGACAGTGAAAGCAGTGGGGCTGTGTGAGTGGCCTTGATTCGCTTCTGGTAACCTCAACTAGCTGCCTAATTCTTTCAAGCCTTCAACGAGATGCTCGTATTGGAGCTTAATTTGAAGAAACTAAGTTGTGCGCTACCTTTGCATGTGTCTTGCATCTTGCACAGGGTTGGAAAAAAACCCGGTTTTTTTAAAAAAACCAAAAAAACCGGGTTTTTTTGGTTTAAATCGGGTTTTTTTG
>JAQFXZ010000634.1:0-17165 GCA_034694025.1 Ceratophysella scotica | reverse complement strand
AGTCTTAAGTCAAGCCAGAACTTTGTGTCCGGTTAGAGATTATTTCACTAAGCTGTGGTTAAAGTAGAGTGAAAGTTAAGAAGCTTTGGTTCAGGTTTACGTGTTATCCATCAGGTATGCATTTTGCATTTTCATTGCTTACGGTGTGTGATTGATATCTTTAGCGCGTTAGGCATTTACGGTATATTCACTGTCTTGAATTTGCATAAAACAATTTGAATTTGAAATTATTCTAAATTTTTAAAACAATAGTCTTTCGTTGAGTCAGGTACGTTTCGGCAGGTGAATGGGTTGTGTAAAATTTTCAAAGAATAACATCTAAAAAATCGACAATGTTTATCAATTTCTAGAGATATGTAATATGTATTGGTTTGTTCAATTGGGTAATCCTATCATTAACGTTCATTTGCCTATTTACGGAACTAGCGTAAGAAACACCTGGAAACTTAAAACACGCTATGTAAATTGTAGCATATTTTATAGTGGAACCTGGGATGGGAATGCAAAAATCTCATTCAAATTGAGTTGCTTTGCAAATGCAAAAAGGCTTAACGTTTCAAGCTGTTTGTTGAAATTAAAATCGCGATATGCTAAGTTATTTGCAACTTCAAAGCCACATCATCAGAAATGAAAGTTGACCATTGACTATTCTATTCATGCGAAATATCACTACTGAGTTAACATTTAATGACATGAAAAAAGACTACATAGATATGTAAGTTGATTGAAATTAATAGAAATGCTCAGCAGATTCTTCTGAATTTCTATCCAGGCAGGAAGGCAATGCTGCAGTAAGATGTTTGAATCTAAAGTACACATTGCCATTGCGCAAATGACGAAAGAACCGCAAATTACCAATAAGCGGGTTTGTATCCGTGCTATATGCATCAAAGTGTGAAATTTGAATGTCTTTGCTCTGTATATTGATATTTTTGATATCAGTTATATATTGAATTAATATGTATTTAATTTATATATTATTATTTATTTACAGATTTCTTATCAAAGTTGACTGCTTTTCCCGTTACGACATTGAGCTAAAGAGTGCGAGAGTTTGAAGGGAACCCCGCGGCCCGTGGTCCTTCAGGTTCATTTTAATAGCTTTTCGAACTTTGGAGTCATCGCCATCGTTTGTCATCTGTCGTCGTGTTATCGTTTATCGTGATCACGTTGCCAAAAGCTGCCTGATTGTTCCTCCCGAACCGAACCGAATTAATTTGTATTGTACAGAGTTTTGGAATTGAATTAATTCGTGTATCAAGATGGCCTTGTCCCTTCGAATCAATATAGTTGAGAAGAGCGTGACCAAGACGCTCCAATTTGATCCCTCCACCAATATCTTTGACGCTTGTAAAATTATAAGGGACAAGTGTTCAGAACTTCCCGATTTGGCACAACGTAAGTTAATTACCAGTCTGATTTCCATGCATACATATATTCGGTACCGCCTCCGAGTCACAATCACAAATCACAAACTCGAGTATACGGATACGATTTGATGATCACTCAAAATTCCTAGACATGTGTGACGTGTGACACGTTAACTTAGGGTAAATTATAGTCTGGCTTAAAATTGCTGCCCATAACATAACCAAAACCAAGTGTCAAGTCATGTGTCATAATGGGTTTAATGTTGCAAATAGAGTATTGAGCTCGGGTATAAAATATACTACTGTAATCGCTAATCATACATAATCTCAAATCTCGGACATCGATGCTGTGTAATGCAAATTGTAAATTGAAGAAAGTCATGAAAGTAGTTGTAATTTTGGTTTGCAGCCAAGGACTATGGCCTGTTCCTTGCTGGAGAAGCATATGGTAGC
Source organism: Ceratophysella scotica (assembly GCA_034694025.1). Classification (NCBI taxonomy): domain Eukaryota; kingdom Metazoa; phylum Arthropoda; class Collembola; order Poduromorpha; family Hypogastruridae; genus Ceratophysella; species Ceratophysella scotica. The sequence continues at coordinate 15,342 of JAQFXZ010000634.1, read as the reverse complement.
GGTGCTTGGCTGGAACCGGGCAAAACACTGGACTACTACCTTCTCCGAAATGGGGACACGATCGAGTATCGGCGAAAGATGCGAATGCTCAAGGTACGAACTTTGGACGGAGCTCACAAAACGATGCAAGTGGACGATAGTCAAAACGTCACCAATCTCATGGTGGTCATTTGTACCAAAATGGGTGAGAAAATGCGAACAAACAAACTAAATCCATATTTTGTACTTACTTCATCTTGCCTCTAATGTCTGCTCAAGTCAAGAGCGTGCCGTGCTATCAGATATGAAGCTAATTTTTGACCCAGATATGATTTATAATTCCAACAGGGATTACTAATCATGACGAGTATAGTTTGGTACGTCAGCTTCTTGAAGATAACGACATAATGAATCGATCCGACAATTATGGAACTCTCACTTTGAGACGGAAGAAGGAGGAACGGGAGAAAGACGCCAAGATGGACCAACTGCGAAAGAAGTTGAAGACGGATGACGAAAGTAAGCTTTTCTGTGGTCTGCTGAGTTTTGAATCAATATGCAGTGCTTTAAGTTACGCCATATTTTGATTCGTTTCAGTGAACTGGGTGGATCACACGAAGACTTTGCGAGAGCAGGGAATAGAGGAGCATGAAGTTCTGCTTCTTCGTCGGAAATTCTTCTTCTCAGATCAGAACATTGACTCCCATGACCCGGTCCAACTTAATCTACTCTACGTTCAGGCCAGAGATGCCATTCTAGACGTCACGCACCCCGTAACCCAAGACAAGGCTTGCGAATTTGCTGGAATTCAGTGCCAAATCCAGTTTGGAGATTACAATGCACAGAAACATCGACCAGGATTTCTGGAGTAAGTCAAGCACAATGCGCAACAATTAGAAAGTTTCAAATTACATTTCTTAAAGAATCTCTATATTGGGACTTGGGACCTTCGATCTTAAATCCGAACAATATACTTTCCAGTTTGAAGGACTTCCTGCCCAATTCTTACGTGAAGGTGAAAGGAATTGAGAAGAAAGTGTTTCTGGAACATCGGAAGCACATGGGCACATCCGAGTTGGAATCAAAGGCTCTGTACGCCAAGACGGCTCGGGCACTGGACACATATGGTGTCACTTTTTTCCTTGTCAAGGAGAAAATGCCAGGAAAGAACAAGCTGGTTCCCCGTCTTCTTGGTGTCACGAAGGACTCTGTACTCCGGCTCGACGAACGTACCAAGGAAATCCTCAAGACTTGGCCGCTCACCACCGTCCGTCGTTGGGCTGCTTCACCCAACACCTTCACACTTGACTTCGGAGACTACTCAGATCAGTACTACTCGGTCCAGACGCCGGAAGGAGAGCAGATTGCTCAACTCATTGCCGGTTACATTGACATTATTCTCAAGAAGGTGAGTTGTATCGAAATTTATACAAATTAACGCTTCCAACTGGAAACATATCTGATATCTGATGTGTTTCTTGTTTAATGATTGATATGCTTGTGTTCCCAAAAATATTGTTATGCCTACCGGCTGCCTAATTAAATGTTTCATGCTAGAACAAGAAAAGGGTGATCATCATACTAAATTCTTTGATTTTCTAATTCAGAAACAAGCAAAAGATCATTTGGGCATTGATGGGGATGAAGGGTCAACACTGGTGGAGGAAATTGTGAGCCCCTTCCAGGCAACGACTATGCAACGCCAGCCGTCCAACAAGGCCACGCCCATTGTGACCGACTCTGTGGCCAAGCCAGCCGTTATTCAAGCAGGTCCTGAAGGTAGTTGTCCACAGAATATTAGCCAAACTCATTTTTGTTTTTAATTGGCGCTTGATTACAATTTCTAAGTTGCTTTGTTTATCACCTGAATTCTCATAGGTATAAATCAAATTCATACGGGTCATTTGCAAAGTGCCCAGTACACGACCACGAGGGGTTCACTTGACGTGGCTCATAGTCCTCAACCCTCGGTAAGACTTCAACACGCCTTGGCCATACCACACAAGAGTACTCAAATAATTGAGCTTATGCCAAATGTTCCGCAGAACGAATTCTTGATTTTGTAACTACAATCAACACCTAACAATTTGCTGCAAGCGCGAAACTCGTGTAATTCTCAAATTCGATAATATCCAACATTCAATAACCAATTTAGAATTTATACTCATTGCTTAACCTTGGCTTCGTTAATCGGTCGCTTTTGGTATGGCTAAGGCCATATGAATTTGAAAAATCTAAATATTTGTTCTTTTTCTCTGCATGCTTTCGTTATGGACTAATCACTTGAACTTGACACTTCGTTCAGGTCGCAGAGTAGGTTTTTTCTGTCAAACTCTTTCTGCTCTGCATTTGCATGTATGTAGTCAACAAATTGGTCATGTACGATCGACGGAATTGGATTTTAATAATTTGGATTTGTCGAGGAAAACAAAAATGTAAAAAATATAAAAGTTAAATGTTAAATGTGAAAGCTGTATCCGTTGACCAATTCGTTAAATCGGTTTATCAACTAGGCTATTCTGCTCCGCTTGTTTTTAAAGCAGTGCGTATTTCAATGAAGATGTTCTCAATAATTAATTGTAATTTACTGCTTTAATTGGGATCTTCAGCTTAAATATTTGTTGTAAGTACATAGAGTTAGAGTTAGAATCATAGAAAAATTATAAATAGGCGTTATTCGTTCTAGAGTCTGGTCAGGTCACACTTTTAATACAGATTGACATGTGTTTAGATTCAGCGAATTCAGCAAACGGAGACCATCTCTCGAATCCAGAAGTCCTTGTTGACAGGACGCGAGGCAGTTGCAGGAGCGGAGAAGTACTTGGACACGCCCTTCAACCTCCCGCCTCTTGGGAATGACCCGGTGAGTACCTATCGCCTTCGCTACACCCGTGTCACCAATTTCTCCTGATTGCACTTGTCTGTTCCCTGCCTCTCTTCCATTGTCTCGCTCCGTGTGTTGTGAAGTGCATGATCTACGTTTCTGATCACAAGTTTTTAACCTTCTATGACACCTGTCTCATTCGTCTCGTAAAAATAAAGATAGACGTAATAATAAATTAATAATGAATTTTGAATTTTAAAACTAAACTGACTAAAAAAGCTCATACGTTCCTTAACTGACTTGAATGAATATTCTCATTATATTCAATATTCAACTAACTCTTTAATTTTACAATTTTCGGAATTTCAAAATAGAATTTGAAATTAATCACAACCATTAATTAATGGAGTCTTCTAGATTTGTGTAGATAAGTCGTGCCTATTATTTTGCCGTGTATTTTATATTTTTTGAATTTCGAACTTAATCGGTATTTTGTAGCTTTGTTTGTAACTTTTGTAATTTGTGTATTTGAATATTGGTATCCACATAAACATCCTCTTCTCCAAATTCTTGGAATAAACTGTCCCTTTTCCTATGTTTGATCAATGTTCTCTGCATGTGCCAGCATGTGCCTTGAATCCTTCGTTTCCATCTCTATCCATATTCTCTGTGAACGCATTTCGAATTGCGATGAGGTCTCAGTTGTTAGCAACTGAGCAATGCGAATAAAAAGGTGTATACTGTTTTTATCACACTTTGCTTCATCGTGAGCGATTGTATGTTATACATTCCTCAGCTTAAAAGAGAATACCTGTACCCGATTTCGGTCAATCTAAGAAAAGTTTTGCATTATTCTGTACAAACGAAAATCGGATGCTGATTTTCCTTCCACATCTGTCTCGAATCTATATTGTCCGGTCTCGCTTTGTTTGTTGCAATTTGCCTGCCACTTGAATGTATGCGTCATGTGTCACCTTTAATCTGCATGCATGAATTCGTGTTCGTTCCGTTCAAATCCGAATGCTAAGGGAAATGGTGGGTGACATTCACAGGCGTCCCAAAAATGGAAGGAGACCATGGTTGACACGAAGCGGCAAAACGTGCACACGCAGATGGCGGCCATGAACGCTTCAGTAGCCCATATGGTAACGTACTCGTCAACGGACAATGTGGACGCAAGTGGTGCCCTAGATGAAACGACGAGTGCTCTTTCTTCGGGTCTGCCCGAAGTGGCCAAGGACGTTCGCATGCTGGCCGCCCTTATGGAAGACAATTCGGGGGAAAAACTCATTTCAGCCACGAAGAAGCTCTGTGCGGCCTTCTCAGATCTGCTCAATACGGCGGAACCCGGCACTAAAGAGGTAATTAACTCTATACTTAGTCGAAATATTTCACGTATTAATCATTCACAAATAGTATTGCATAAGAATGAATAGATTCATAAATCTTTTTGGATTGATTGGAAATATATTGGAAAGTAAGATTTTTTTGAGTTTGATTTTTAAAACAAATTGGAACTTGTAATTGTGATGATTTGAACCTAAGTTCTTGCCAAGCTCAGATATTAAACTAAATATCATGACCAGCATGTAACACGAGAGAAAGGCGATACTCGTGCATGGTTAGCATATAAAACACGCTGTATCAAAAGCTAAAGTTCAATCCCTGCCCTGCAATTGCTGGTGTGAGGCACTACGCTGGTGTCTGATGTTAAATCGAAAATGAAATCGGTGTCGGTCACGGAATGATTTTAATGAAATTCCACTATTCTCCGCAATTATTTTCATGATTGACACTGACATGAAGGGAAAAGTAATTAGAAGATGGATCGATAAAGCGAATCTCTAGCATGAATCCCCAGTCTCCACTCCACTATAATATTTGGTTTGCTTAATCTGAGTTTTATTCAATAATTTTGCAGCCAAGGCAGAGTTTGTTGAGCGCAGCAGGGCGAGTGGGTGATGCTTCGAGAGCTCTGCTCAACACGATTGAAGAGGGTGACGAGGCACAGGACGTTCTGCTCGTTTTGGCCAAGGGTGTGGCCAATACAGCCGCGAAGCTAGTTGTCCAGGCCAAGCAGTGTGCGGCCACAATTGAAGACACGCAGCAGAAGGAAGAGGTTATCTCGGCTGCCGCTCAGACTGCACTTTGTGCCTCGGAACTTGTGGCCTGTGCTAAGGTTGTTGCGCCTACGGTAAGCAGAATATTATGGAAACTATATGTAGTTTCAAATAGGTAATTAAAATCCAGGTTCCTCCACAACTGCGCGAGAACGATTCCTGCCAATAATTGTGCTAATCGTTGTAGATTCACAATGATCGTTGCCGGAATGAGCTGATGGGAGCGACGAGAAGAGTTGCTCAAGCTGTTGAGTCTGTGCTTTCTGCTTGTAATAACTCGACGGCAGACAAGGGACGGAAAGTGGATCTTCAAGCCGCTGCACGAGAAGTTTCTGATTCACTCAATCGACTTCTCGACCATATCAGGCAAACATTTTACCTTTGAAAATCATTAAACTATTGACTCGTTACATTTAATTTAGTATAAGTAAAAATAACTTTAACTTCCATTTCAACCCAGACCCGTTTCGAGGCACTCCGCACACGAGAACTTGCAGGAAGGAGCCGTGGACACGATACTGGTCGCCACTGACAAGATCATGACGAGTGAAGACTCAGCCGATATGGTGCGACAGGCACGGATTTTGGCTCAAGCCACCGCTCAGCTCATCAGTGCCATCAAAGGGGAAGCAGAGAAGATGCCCGATTCTGACCTCCAGAGAAAACTAATTGCTGCTGCGAAAGTACTCGCCGAAGCCACGTCAAAGGTATGTACTTACGCAATTCACTGTCCAACGAAAAATGAATAGAACTTTATTTTGAAGTGTTTTTTCGTAAATTCCAGCTTGTTGAAGCGGCTAAATCTTGTGCATCAAATCCGAATCAGTCGGCCAGTCAGGACCTTCTACGCCAGGCTGCGCAGGATTTGAGGGATGCCACGAACTTGGCGGCGGATGGAGCCGTTCAACGCAAGGGGCTTCGACGACTCGAGTCGTCTGCCAAAAATGCGGCCAGTGCTGCGGCACAATGTATTGCTTCATCACAGAGTGCCAGTCCTCACTGCCCAAATGCGACGACGCGGGAAGCCATGTCTTCGGACTGTCGGTTAGTACTGAAACGTCATTATTGCAAACACTTAGCATCCTTCTCATGTCATCTGCATTAACACTTGACTTTCTTTGATCTCAGGGCTGTTGCAGACACTATTCCGCAGTTGGTGAGCGCTGTGAAGTCTTCGCTTCAGGCGAGTGACGAAAGTGCCCAATTGACACTCATTGAAGCGGCTGACAAGTTTCTCGCGCCATCTCTTTCTCTCGTATCGACTACGAAGAGTGCCTGCAGTTTTATTGGTGACCCCGGTACGTCCCGTCATCTAACGCAAACCTCTCAGAAGTTAGCTGTGGAACTCGTTGAGCTCCGAACTGCAGTTGATCGAATGAAGGCGGACAGCGGGCTTGCCTCTCAGTTGTCGCAACCGAAAAAACAACTCGATTCAGCCGCCCAGAAAGTTCGTGAAGTCAAGGAGGAAATTGTGGCTTGTCGCAAGGCGGCTGCACGAAACGAATTGAGACCACTTCCTGGAGACACTTCCCAGAACTCCATTCAGAGGTACGTACACGTACATGCAAATTATTTCTCCCTAAGCCAAAGTTGGCAGCGCCTAATTTTCAACGATCGCATTATGGGACATTTTGGTACCAGGTTGACAGCGAGTATTCGAAAGGTTCAGACTTGCACTGACCAATTAGTCATTTCTGTTACAACTTCCGACTCGACTACGGCCGTGTCCTCTGCACAAGGTCTCTCATCTGGCTTGGGTCAATTAGTTCAGGCTTCTCGAGCCGTGGCTGCCACATCAGGTGACCCTATGCGCGTTCTGAGCGCTACGGAAGAGGCTTTGGAGCGATGCTGGACTCTTCTGCGTGAGAGCGGAGCCTTAATCACTTCACAGGTAAATGCTAATACGCACGCAAAGCGTTGTCGTATTCAATTAGGATATGTTCACAACAGTTGTCGCACTTCCAGGTGAATTCTACGGAGCGAGACATGGCCTTGAATCCACTGGCCAGAGGAGTACATGAAGCCCTGATCAAAGTTCAGAGCTCGATTCCAGGTCAAAAGGAAGTGGAAGAAGCTATTCAGAACATTAGCACGACGAGCCTGCAGTTGGAAAACGGGTCCTTCAAGGGTTCGGGTGGGAAGAACTACGGTCAGCTCCAGTCTGAGCTTCAGCAGTTGTCCGCTCAAGTAGCAGAGTCGGCTGCGAGTGTGGTCAATGCATCAGCGGATCCAGTCCAACTTGGCCAGGAATCTTCCTACTTCAGCGGAAGAACCGTTCAGCTGATCACAACCGGTGCTCAGCTCGCTGCTTTGCACGAGGACATCCAGGTACGCGGGTGAACAAAAGGAATTTCTTTCAGAGTAAGCTTTAGCTCCAACTGATCTTGCATTGCGTGCAGGTTCGAGAGGAGATCTTATTGACGCTGAGAAACGTGTCCATCGTGACATCCAACCTTCTGGTCGTATCCAAAACTGTTTCGTCGAACCCCGATGCACCTGGCGCTCGAAATCAGCTCAATGCTGCTGCACGGGCCGTCAGTGACAGTCTGAACCAACTGATTGACTGCTGCTCCTCAGCTGCACCGGGTCAAAAAGAGTGTGACAACGCTGTGAGACGGATTCAGGCACTTCGAGGTCTTCTGGACAATCCCTCAGAGCCACTCAACAACGCTTCCTACTTTGACTGTCAACAGGTAAGTAAGACGAAAGTGAAAGTCACCAATTACTTCTGTTTAAACTAAAAACAATCGGAACACGCAATGAATGAATATTTTCCTCAGATTGTGGTGGATCGATCCAAACTGCTGGGAGACAGCATGACAGGAATAGCCAACTACGCAAAGGAAGGAAGATTAGACCAGTTTGGAACATCAGTCAATTTGGCGGCAGATGCTGTTTGTGGACTTGTAGAATCCTCCGCCCAGGCGGCCTATTTTCTCGGAGCGTCGGATCCCACTTCTGTAGCCGGACGTCCTGGACTGGTTAATATTCACTCCATAAATGAGTCAACACAAAATATCAAGTCAGCATGTACAGCTCTTGGAAGTCCCAAAGTAACCCAACAGCAGGTAAAGTCCGACATGAAGTGTCCAATATCTGCAATATAATGTAGGCTAACATTTTGTCATGTTTTTAATCAAATAGGTTCTGAACGCTGCGACGACAATTGCCAAACACACGTCATCCCTCTGCAATGCCTGCCGGACTGCGTCTGAGCGAACGAATGACGCTACAACGAAACGTCAGTTTGTTCAAATGGCCAAAGATGTGGCCAATGCTACAGCGGCTCTTGTGCAGGAGATCAAGGATCGAGACCAGTCAGTGGAACGACGAGACAACTGTGCTCGTGCCAGCCATTCTCTAGTCAGGTCTGTCAACTCACTCGTGCAGTACGCGTCTCAGCCGGAGTTTGGGGCCGTGTCTGCCAAAATCAGCTCCAAGGGTCGACAGAGTCAAGAGCCCATCGTGTCCTCAGGCAAGAACGTCATTGAGAGCTCCTGTCTTATGCTCCAGGCCGCAAAGTCCCTCGCCATCAACCCCAAGGATCCACCCATCTGGCAACAGCTCGCCCAGCATAGCAAGGTACTTTCGTAACTTTGCGCGCGTGGAGATTCCTTAAAATTAGTTATCTGTACCAAGTGCGTTTTGCAGTGGGCATGATTACTCAAGAGCTCTTTGGTTTTCTAGCAAGTTTCTGACTCCATCAAGAAGCTGGTGACGGCACTACGAGAGAAGGCTCCAGGTCAAGCTCAGTGTGAAACTTCGGTCCATCGTCTCAACGAGCTTCTAAATGCTCTCAATCAAGCCTCACTTGCCGCGGTGTCGCAGAGTCTGGCCCAGCGGAAGGACAACACGCTTCAGGGCTTTGTGCAAAACGCAGAGAACGGCTTGAGAACAGCTGAGGAGCACGTGGAACCTTTGAGACGAGCTGGAAGGGCGGAAGCTGAGAACTTGGGTCACGAGGTTACCTCAATGGTCAGCATCATTGAGACACTCGTTGCAAATATTATCGGAGCCTCTTCGAACATCATAGAGACCAAGGAACAGGTCAATCTGCTCGAAAGGTCTAAGACAGTTCTCGAGAGTGCACATCAGTTCGTCATGGCGGCCAAAGACGCCGGTGGGAACCCAAGAGCCACGACCCTGCACACGGAACTCGACCTCAGCTCACAGGTTGGTATCTGCACTGCACCTTAGTATTTCGTTCATCCGGGTCAAATTAAAATCTTAACAAGCTTTCATGAAATGCTCGTAGTGTTTCCAAGAAGGACTGGATGATCTGAAAGTTTCACTGGAACGAATTTCTTCGGGCGCAGGAGGACTGGTGGCCTCAATCAGTGAGTCCATCGCGGCTTCAATGGTCAAACTTGACCAGCAGAACTTTGTCTCCTCGGGCACTGAAACATATGTTGACTACCAAACGAGGGTAAGCGGAATGCGGAGTATAGTATGCTTTAGTAGCTGTAAGTTTAAAGATAATATTAAGGACCAATGATTTCTGGTCTCACCAGATGGTGACCTCTGCCAAGGAAATAGCTCGTCTCTCCCAAGAGATGGTGTCCAAATCGACCACGGACCCGAACCAGCTCCCTGGACTCTCATCTGATCTATCCCGGCACTACGTTCAGTTGGCGGGAGATGCTCGTGGAGCTGTGGCTACAACTATTAGTCAGGATATTGGAATTCGACTCCGTTGTGGTGTACAGGAACTTGGCCGGGCCGTCATTGACCTCGTTAGGTGTGGAGGAGCTGTTCAATTCTCGCCTAACGACTCTTTTGCTCTCCGTGACCTCTCCGACTCCAACCGAATCGTTTCTGAGAAGGTGTCCGAGATCCTGGCGGCTCTTCAGGCGGGATCTCGGGGAACACAAGCATGTATCAATGCGGCGTCCACCGTGTCAGGCATAATTGGGGATTTGGATACGACCATCATGTTCGCCACAGCCGGAACACTCCATGCAGAAGGAGACGAAACTTTTGCAGATCATCGGGAGAACATCATCAAAACGGCCAAGGCAGTTGTTGAGGATACCAAGACGCTCGTGACAGGTGATTTGTCTTACTGTTGGAAAGCCTGAAAATGTCGAGTTAAGCTGATCATAAGTTCTTTTACATTAGGAGCCACTTCCACGCAGGAGCAGTTGGCCCTAGCAGCCCAGAATGCAGTGTCCACCATTGTTCAGCTCTCCGAAGCCGTCAAATTCGGAGCAGCCAGTTTGGGCTCGAACAATCCCGAGTCCCAGGTCATGCTCATTAACTCGGTACGAGATGTGGCTGCAGCCCTGTACGACTTGATACACTCGACCAAGTCGGCTGCTGGCAAGGGAGCCAATGACTCCTCCATGATGGGACTCAAGGAGTCCGCAAAGGTAATTCTAGCGCTCATTTCAGACAGCATTTACCATCGTACCTTTTTCGCCCCAAATTCTTATGTATACATTATTATCCAGATAGATGTATTTCGCAATTCAATTTCCGTGTAATTGTCCAGTTCTGTAAATAGTCAGAGGTTTCGTCCTACACTGTTGAAGCTGAACATACTTTCATAATACCGAAATTCCATAAGAAAGAATTCAGCATGAAAAAATGAGTTTAGCAGAACTTTCATACATAGACTGATTTTGATAAGCTGTATGAAAGCTTAGGATTACTTGGAACTTTTGTGCTGACCCGGTGTGTGTGTGTTGTGTGGAGACTAGGTGAGGACGCTGCCCTTTACCGCGACGGAGGATGACCTCATTGAGCATCTGGGCATTTTATTTCCCAAAGCCCAAACGAGTGACCTTGAGCCAACGGACTCTCCAACAGTCACCACCACAGCATAATGTATACTTAGCCAGTGCATCAGTGAAACTGAATTCATTGAGCAAATCTTTCAGAATTCACTCTGTCTTTCTTCCTACTTTCCGGCTTGATTCTAAAAAAAACATAACATTAGCGAACGAGCGATAGTTCAGAATTCGTCCAGAAAAGCAATGGCCATTCAATATTTTTCATAAACCTGATATTTCACAACCTTCTTTGCATCTTTTCACAGCTTCACAGTTTCTTCAAAAAGGCTTGTCTGTAAAATATTTTATCGGTGGGCAAGTGGGTCACACATTTTGACTTTAAGATTTCGTACTCGTTAGGGTGGGGTTTACAGCTATTTGGGTGGGGCTAGTGGTTTTGGTTGACCTCAGCGGGCGGATCACTTTCTTCTAAGGCCCTGTTGGCTATACATAATGCCAATGCTGCCAATTTCAAACCAATAAAAGCGCATTATAGCAACCGATAGGATGTCACACACGCGTTCCTTCTAGTATCAGAAGAGTCAGGTCGAGTAGCATACAGTTTGCAATTGAAGAATGAAAAGAACAGGTTAAAAGAGCTGTTTAGGGTCTTCAATGGAAAATATGAGGTGGTCTGAAGCTGTTGTAGTTGTAGAACATAATCGTTTAGTTTCTGAAGAGCAATTTTAAAATAAAAATCAAGATCGAGTATTTAAAAGGAACAGTACCGAAGCTTTATTTCCGATTCCGACGAGTAGAAGCCGAGAATTTGAGAAATTGGTAGAATTGTGAAGGTAAGCGAGTCTTGGTACTTTCCGTGAGCTTCCATTAATGACTTCCCGGCCGAGAATATGTGTCAAAACCATGAAACCTCTTGTATTACTGTTGTTGGCTGGTTACTATTGGATGTTGTGGAGTCCGTATGGCATCAAGCTAAAAGTCAGCTCACCCTTTAACACACTTCAACTCCTCCTGTGTCACTAACCCGAATCAACTAAATTCTCGGTCACTTCGCAAAACTAATCACGACTAACAGCTCACTCAAACCCAATGTCAACTCCAGGCATTGGGAACTCTGAACTTGTCGTGTCTCGTTAATTCGTAGCTCGGTAGCACATTGTAACCTAGAACGCCAAGTTGAACGTAGATTAGACTGTCATGGTTGTCTCAGATGCATGATTTATGTGATGAAAATGCAAATTATGAGATGGTTGTTTTTGTAGATTATGGTCACGAACGTCACGTCACTATTGAAGACCGTCAAAGCCGTGGAAGACGAGCACACGCGTGGAACCCGAGCGCTGGAAGCCACAATCGAAGCCATTGCTCAAGAAATACGGGTAAGAGTGATTTTGACAACCTTGTTGACTTTTTAAAACGAGATTTCCTGCAACGGATCTATTTACAATGAGAGGCAATTGAATCATTTATGAAGCAATTGCACTGATTTTCAGGCGTTCGACTCTCCGGAAGTTCCACGAGGTCGGCCAGTCACAGCTGAAGAGCTGGTTCGAGCTACTAAACCTGTGACGAGCGCAACAGCCAAAGCCGTAGCTTCTGGTTCGAGCTGTCGTCAGGATGATGTTATTGTAGCGGCAAACACGGGCAGAAAAGTAATTTCGGATATCCTGACGGCTTCCAAGTCTGCGGCCTACACTGTAGACGGAGATCTACGTGAGCGACTTCTTCAAGCCGCTCGTCAGGTCGGTCTACATTATCGGGAGCTTCTTCAGTTCGTTCTTCATGCCGTGAACCATCCTGGAACAGACGTCAAGCCACAACTCTCCCTTTGCTCCAGAGAAATCGCCACAGCCGTCACGGAAATTGTCGCTGTGGGACAGCTCATGAAAGGTACGACAAATGACAAATGTATTCGACTCTGCGGCTTACAACCAGTTGGCCAGCATTCATCGGACAGAATACTTACTACCTGATGCATTAGGGTAATAATGTAACGATATGCCAAATACCCATGGAATATTTTTAAAATATTCTATAAAATGGTCGCTAGGTGTTGTGAGCCGCACTGTTTTCTCAATTGTATGAATGATTTGAGTACTCATCATGTGTGTTTTTGTCTTGATTTGTTGCACATTCACATGAACTGAAACCCAACCAAATCTCCAACTTGAAATTAAAACACAAAATTCGTTTTTACACTAAACTCTAAAACATAGTTGTTCAGAACCAAGCATCGTCGAATCCATTGTTTGGTCATGCACTCCGTTCCAACTCCCAGAGTTCTCAAGGTTCGTGAATTCAATCGTAGTCCAGATCCCTTCGTAGATCACACACTTATTCTTGGCCTTTTTGCATGAACCTGTCGTAGAAAGCTGACCTTCCTTTCTATTGGCATGTACTGCAAGTGTAACTCCAATTATTAACACTTCCTTGGTTTGAGTAGTTTGAACTTTTCACTGTCCCTGTTGCATGAGAACTTGAATTATTTGTTTAACTTTCTCTAGTTCGATTTTTGCTCCATTTTGCCAATACATTGTGCTATTTGTTTTCTATTCGTTGATTCATTTGTTGCGTAGTATCTCTCTTTATGTTTAACACAATTCAATGTCAAGAGCTATTTGCCATGATTATGAGTATCACTCTGTTTCATACTCGTTTTTGACCTCAGGTAATGAGTTTGAAGACCCGGACGATCCCACGGTCATTGCTGAGAATGAGTTGCTCGGAGCAGCCAACTCAATTGACGCTGCGGCGAAGAAATTGGAAAAACTCCGTCCCCGTCGCTCAATTCGAGTGAGTTCTTGTTTATATTTATTTGTTATATGCAGTGCGTTTTTTCTAATTAGGAGTGAACTACTCTCGATGTCATCCAGGCAATCCACCTGTCCGTAAGATATGTTTGATATTCTTGGTTGTTTATCTCTGTGCTCAACCGGAAGTCAAACATATTAGTTCGGCCAGCGTGTGAAACTCGTCCCTCAGCCTCACCGGGTCTTCAAGAAGAACTTCCAGCTCTACAATATTTGACTTGGCTTATATTCGTCCCGAAAGTCGTTTCTGATTCTGATTTTAATTTTACTTGCTAGGAGACGGACGAGAGTCTGAACTTCGACGAGATGATCTTGGAAGCGGCGAAATCCATCGCATGTGCCACATCGGCATTGGTCAAGGCGGCGTCATTTGCTCAGCGGGAATTGGTAGATAGTGGACGAGTGAGTCGACGGATCACAAGTGACTCTGATGATGGGCAGTGGGCGGAGGGTCTCGTATCAGCTGCACAGATGGTCGCTGCAGCCACCCACTCCCTTGTTGAGAGTGCCAATCTCCTCGTGCAAGGACATGCCACTGAAGAGAAGGTATTGATTCTGAGTTCTGACCGAATTCTTGAATACAGTTTTTAATATTTGGTCGCAAGTATTGACTTGATTGAATTAAATCCACAGCTCATTTCCGCTGCGAAGCAAGTTGCCTCCTCCACGGCACAACTCCTCGTGGCATGCAAGGTCAAGGCTTCGCCGGATAGTGACGGGACAAGAAGGCTCCAGGTATGACATGTGTACTGAGCGGTGAATTTGAAACTTTTGCCCTAGTTTCTGGTTGAACTTGTGCCAGTGAGCTAAATTGCTGAATTCAATTTGTTTTCAGGCGGCCGGGAACGCGGTGATCCGTTCAACCGACAATTTGGTGAAAGCTGCCCGCCAAGCCCTCTCGCAAGAGGAGGAACACCAGCTGGTTCTGCATCAGAAGAAAGTGGGAAGTATTGCTCAGGTAATTGACGCTCGTGCGGAAGTGCTGAGGATTGAGCGGGAATTGGAAGAAGCTCGGAAGAAGCTGGCCGTCATTCATAAGGCGAAGTACCAAGGGGAAGCAGGAGGCGGCGGTTTCACAGAAGACTCGGACATGGAATTTGACAGACAAGAATCAAGACTCGACACACTTCTCGAGTCATCCGCCGAACGAATCAACAGTGCAACCAATTCCTTCAACATTATGCGACTCCAGCCTCAGCCTCAGCTTCTAGGTCAAGGGCAATTCTCAGCCCCGTCCCCTCCGGCGAAGCCTGCAGTTTCCCCCAAACCAACGGCAGGCTCCATTGAGCGGAAGTTTTACAATTCCTCACCCAACAGTACAATTTCGCGGGAGTCCTCTGGCCCACCCCCACCACCTCCCACCAGGATGACCTTTCAGGCCTCAGGCCCACCCTCAGAAGACCTGTACTCTCGACCCAGACAAACCGACTCTCCAGCCTCAGTCTCAAGCACCAAGAAAGTGTTCATGAAACCGAGTGAGTTCCTGGCCAAGAGCAGCCCTGCGCCCCAAATCCCACCGCATTCGTACAGCACGGGTGGGTCACAACGGGATGACCTTGTGTCAAGGGAGTTCTCGTCATTTGACACGGGTCCAATTTCCTCCGAGCAAGTCATTGAGACCACGTCGGCCGACGGAACCAACATTTCTCTCAAACGGATTTTTCAGCAACAACAGACCACCTCAACTTCCAAGGTCACGTCCACACGCAAATTCTTCCAGCAGAAACAACAAGAACAGCAGGAAGGTTGAGTGCGCATGTGTAAAGACACTTCCGCCTGCTTCCCAAACCATAATCCCCATTCTGCACAAATGATACCCAAATTCCACAAATTCAAAGTATTTGATTCTAGCTGTAACTTCCGAAATTACAAGTATT
>JAQFXZ010000633.1:0-17166 GCA_034694025.1 Ceratophysella scotica | reverse complement strand
TACACAACAAATCTCTGGGATCGTCTTCTCAGCTTTTACCTTGACTAACAGGAACGTTTTCTACATTCTTTATGACAACTGCTCAAACGTTGGACAATCTTATGTCTAAATGCAGATAAACATGATGCTTTTACAGGAATCTTCCAAAGATTTCATTTGGAAGTGGCGAAATCGATCATGGGTCCGACATTTTCAAAAGTGGCAAAAGGCGGACATTTTGACGATAACAAAATCGGCGGATAACTTATTTTAAAATTTTGGATCTTCATTGAAATCAAAACGCTTTATGACAATAAATTTATTTCGATTGAGTTGAACTGAGCAGTGAGCACTTTAACCGTTATTCAACAGCTTAAACGTCATCTTTGACTATTGACTCAAGGTATAGGTCATGTTACTATGTAGTTAAAACACACCAAAGTATCGGTTCACATATGCATATTCCTTGGATAACTAAATGACGAAATAAGTACAAATCGTTATGAGTGTAAGGTAACAATACAGCTCATTTTCCGAGTCCCAATTCATCCTGCTCCATATCTGGGGAAAATATTGTACCCAAGTGCCAGGTGAGACAACACATACTGTACTGGTGCTGGTTGATAAGTTGAGAGACAGGTATACTCTCGTAAAACAAGGCAATGTCCTCTTCTCTAAATAGGGAAGAAGCGCAGAACAGTAGCCTAATAAGACGAAAGCTGAGTCGGGCACATTTCATTGTCTAACTAAAACAGCTCATTATTATTGGGGAAAATATTCTCCACTGCTATATTTTTGGATTCTGCAGCTATGAACTGCCTAACCTACATTTATGTAATTTGATCCTAAAAACATAGAAAATAGGAAACCGGGTATTGATTTCATTTCTACAGTAATGCGAGTCTTGATTTAAGTACATGCCTGATCGCTGGTTACAAAATATTTTGCATATCTTGGAATTTTTGATACAAATGCCCAGTAGCACACTAAATTCTATATCATAAATGTGTGTTAAACGACTGAATCACTGATTTAGCAGTAGCATATTTGAATATTCTATGGTCTATTTAATTCTGAACACTACAGTACTCCGAGTGACTTGTTCTACGAATTGAAACGAGTTGAATATGTATGAGTATTTTACATAGTGTAAAGCATCGAAATGCGTGACAGACATTTTTTGCATGCTCTGTATGTATGGTGCTACTAAATTTAAAATCAGAAAAGTCTGAAAAGTTTCAAAGCCTCAACTATGTACCTATCACTCCGACTCGGAATCAAAATATTTATAAAGCAGAGCATCCTTTCCTATGTAGCATATCTGGAACACATCCTAACTGAGGTTGACGTAAGTAAGACGGATGAGTAGCGGTGGTTGGTAGCTTGTCTCCGTCAATGAATCAATTAGGGAGATGATAGAAGAAGGCTTGAGTTGAGAAGGAAGCCAGGCGTGTGTTTCATGTTGTTGTGGATGACTTGGTATGATTTTTATTGGAAAACGGTATTTCATCTCTTCTCATTTTGTCAGTAGGCTGAAGGAAAAGATGCGGAAAGGAGAAAAAATCCACCGCTACACAAGAAGACTAGAGCAGCAAAGCAGCGGAGTCAGATTTCAGATTACTGCTAGTTTATGCGGAGAGCCTGAGCAGAACTCCTGCTTCGGCCCATACAGCCTGAGCAGAGTAAAAGTATTGGGCGTAAGTGGTTGAATGACCGTCACCGTCATCAAGCCCATCATATCAGAATATAGGTAGGCTGACTTAATCCTGTTTCCCTCTCCACTTCCTATAATGCCAGAGATCCACTTCTGCTCAAGAACCGTCTCTGAGCCACTGGGGACGTGGGATTAAGTATGCACAAGTAACGTTTAGGAAAACCAAACCTGGGCACACAGTTGTCGGCCTTCTCGAGATAGTAGTCAAGATGAAGAAGCATTATCACATATTATATTTATTACCAAACAACTCTGTCACGGTTCAATGAACCATTCATTCAAGACCGTAGCGAGGAGAGGAAGATCAAGCGTGGAATATTTGACAGACCCTCCGCTTGTCTCCTCATTCTCATTCGTAAACAATGGAATGTGCCTGGCTGAACGTGCGTGTGGCTAAAATTAGCCAAGGATTCGGACATGGATCGCATCTCGAGAACCTCTCACTCGCTTAACACTCGAGAGCAGCGTGGCATTTGCATACCTATCATTCAAACTTAAGATAGATGCATACTTTTAAACGCTTAAGTCAACACGTGTGAATTTTTCACAGAAATACCGATGAGGCAAATTAAAACCCAGATTTAAGCACGAATTGGTTCAAAAAGTGAGTGTTACCTTTGCGAGTAATGGTGGAGCCGGTGCTGTTGCTCTGTCCAGTAGCCATGTCCGAGTTCATAGGTGAGAGGGCGGAGTCGGGTGTTTGGATGGGTCCAGGACTGGGCGTGGACTCGAGCATCAGGTCCTCACCCGGCTCTATCTTGATCCTCACCCCGTCCACTGACCCACAGGTGAGCATGGGTGAAGAGCGGTCCTCAGGCTCAATCTTGATTCGTACACCCTCCGTGCTTCCTTCCTGCTTGACAGACCCATCCGAACTGGAACACGCTCCCTGTCGTTCCGTCGTCGGTGAAGTTCCGCTGGACGGATTGGCCGCACTGAAGGAGTCGAAGAGATCTTCTGTCGTCCCGTCATCACAGAAACTGAGCTCAAAGTCGAAGTTGTTTTGCTGATTGAGAGAGAGATTCGGATTGTTGGCACTGGAGCCCCCACCACTCGACTCCACTTTAAACATGGTAGGAGTTGACTCGGAACATAAAACGGAGTCTGGAAAGAAAGAGCGGAATTAGAAGAGAAGTCTTGTGCCTCGTCGTAAATGACTGAGAGGACTGAGGAGAAAGGGAAGAAGATGCGAGGGAAAGCGGAAGAGAAACTTCTCGTCTTCTCTAAGTCGGAGACTTACGGAACCACTTGGACTTGGACTCCCACACTTTCCACACCACTTCCCAGAGCACTGCGGACTCCAGAGCGCTACACGCCTAATCCCCGGCTCTGGAAGGCTATGGTCCTGCTTCCACACGCCACGTATCTATGTGTTTACTACACGGCTTAAATCCAGCCAGTTCTGTTTTGAATGCTTCGTAAGTGGATGCATGGGATGCCGTAGTCTGGGTTCACTGTGTGCTCTGGAGGCAGACGAGGGTTCGTACATAATAGAAGACGAGGAGTGGAGAAGCCGAGTGGCTAGTTGGCTAGTGTAATGACGAGAGGACAAACCCCTGACTGGAGAAAAACGTGAGTTTAATGACGGAGCCGGGTATCGATTTCAAACTCACTTGTGACTCCACGTGTGTTCCTGCTCAGCCAGGCTTTCTTCCTTTCTCCCACTTCGGCTCGACTTGGGAAGCTCATTATAGTAATGCTATGCAGCCTTTCCCGTCCAAAACAATTGCATTATTCTGGATACAGACTCAAAGGGTCTTTGTAACGGGCTAGTGTTCCTAGACTCCTATTACTACCGTCTCCCTCAGGCCTTTCTCTCCTCATTTCACACTAAACGCCTCGGATCAAGTCCTTTTGTGAACCCCTTTCTCACTCTATTGCACGAGAAGACGGTGGGCTTCACACTAGTTTCAGTTTCGTAGTCATTATGTATTCTGGAAAGTTACAAGCTACGAGGTCGGTCTTCTAAAAAGCTGCAAAATTTGACGTACGGGGTAAATGAATACAGCATTTCGAAAATATGGGTATTCAAAAATTGGTATAGAATCAGGATATGATGTAGGGTAAGTGCGTTAAGCTTCAACGATACTATTTTGAAAGAAAGTAGCATCATTTTCACAAAATAATGCATACACTCGCCAAACCATAAAACTCTTAAGAGAACCCTCGTATGATATCCTGCTCATGACAGTATGACCAAAATTCCACCTTCTCTGGCTATTTGGAAGAACAATGCTTGAAAATTGATGAGTTTACTAATGGAACGTGGCAAATGTACTACACAGAGCTGAGCACACTTTACAATAGAAATAAAAAACTACTTTTTACGAGGGAGTCTAATTCTTAACCTGCACACAGGAATACTCTACGGTGGTGCTGTGGCATCTTTCAATACATACATAGTACAATTGGCAATGTAAATATTATGAAGTACCAGATCGTATTTCAGGCTTGTGTTCAATGTGTATGTATGCGCAGTTTATGACACTATCTAATCCTAGTGAAAGAGAATAACCCTTGCTAATTCGACATACGTGTTTATTACATTTAACCCTCGAGCAAGTACCTATCATATTTTCATTATCCCTTGGAGATGAAACCGAAGCTAGTTTGTAATAAAGTTGTGAGTGAGGTTTGGTACGTGCGAAAGATTTATCGTCTATCGTAAATAAAGTGTCAAATATAATGCTTAGGTTTAAAGCACTGCTGTATTGTAATTTGAAAAATTGACGGCATTTCAATTGATTGCATATATCAAATTCACTATGTTCTATCAGTCATGTCAACGCTATTTTGATCCGTGTATCCTTAACTGGCCAAATTTTTTTGCCCGAAAGTCTTTTACCCGAATTTTTTTGACCGAAACTTCAATTACCCGAATTCTTTTTTGACCGAATATTTATTTAACCGAAAATTACAAAAAATGGTCATTCAAATGTCAACATGTATTATTCAACCCAAAATCAACACACAATGAAGCATCAAAGACGAAAATTAGAAAAAAGGTCATTCAATGTCAACATGTGTTCCAACTTCCAACCTAACATCAACCCACAATGAAGCCTAGCAGAACAAAACCAAAATTATTCTACAAAACATTATTAGACAGTAGATTACAGAAGTTTAAGTGGATAGTTTAGTTCCAAAGGTGTGCATGCAGGAAGAAATTGATTTCATGTAGTCGAGGTCGAGATGAGATACTGACGTTGTATTGTAGGAGTCAACGATGTTGCAGAGTTGGATGTTTAGTGGCTGATAACGATAACTCTTTTGTTTTGTTTTTTTGAATTTTTTTCGCTTTTGTAATTGTACGTGTGGACTAGCATTGGTATTGCCACGTCAGTCAAGACAATCCTGGGTTTCTACATACGTAGAAGTCAATGCCTGAGATTGACTTAGAGAGTTAATCACATGATTAAGGCTACCTTTTCCAAATTCTATCAAATTTGGTGCAGTGAAACGTACTTAGGTCAGATGTACTATGCTTTCTACTATTCGAGCAAAAAAATTTGGTCTAAAAACAGTACGGTAAAATGAGGTTTCGGCCAGAAATTTTCGACCAAAAGAGTTTCGGCCAAAAAACTTCGGCCAGTTGAGGGTAGACCATTTTGATCTGTAATAGTAAATGAGGATATTTGATATCTGATGAGATGAATCTCAAAAATAAAGACAACCAACCCAATACAGAAAAACGCTTTTTTGGTAGGTAATTAAATACGCATGCTTGTCGTAGGTTTTAAATTACACGGGAGATAAAAATAAGATTAAAGCGACTTTGAGAATCAATTTCAACCTCAATAGAAATTCTATGTTAAGCAATGGTTATTACATGCCTGTTGTGGACAATTTGTCACACATTTTTACGGAAAATATAGATAACGAGCAGAAATTGTAAGCGATATGCCCGCTTCCGTTGCTCATTAAAGCTCTGTCTATTGTTTGAAGAATAATTCAACATTTCCACAAGGAAAAATATGTGCTCTAATTCAACTTCCGGTAAACTTTTAATGGCATGGAATCCAATTCCACCCGGAAACCAAATTTTCCGAAGAAAAATACGCGGGTTAGACTCTTGTAAATAAGTCAATCCATCAATATTTATGTTTTGACCAATAGTGCGAGCAAAAAAAAAGAGTTTTTATGTGAAAGGCACTTTCCTCATATGAGAATTCTAATGATCTTACGTAATTATGAAGTATCTTGACCAACTTTCGTCAACTTTAGAATTTCAATTTCCTATTAAAATATAAGAGCATCTGTGCTTTTAAGGAGCTTCTGCTCATTTTCCGGAATTGGTATCATAATGAATTCTGTCTAATAGGAGTCTCTTCCCCAAACCGGCCCAGTCTCTGATTGCATTGTGATTACCAGGTAATAAGAGTGAAGTCAGCCTGCATGAACGTAGATGGAAGAGATGAAGGAGGAAAATGTGTTTTTCTTTTATTTTCTGGCAAGAATTGACAGTTGATCTCTCCTACGCTCTCTGCTGCTCCCTAATCAGATGTGCATACATCTGGAATATAATTCCTTCTGATAATAGTGTCCCAAGATAGGAAGCGTCAAGTCCCGTTAGCTCGCTCTTCTATCATTCATGCTTCTGAATTCCCACCTCAATCAAGCCTGCCACATGCTATACATGCCCGCCCGTCAGGCCCATGCATCAAACACTACATTCTCCTACCTGTAATCCCAATACGGCAGTGCACAGCAACCCAGAGCAGAGGAGCAGGATAAATGCACGGAATCGGGAGATTAGACTTAGCTCACATTCTTTTCTTGCCCTGTCCTGTCCTAATATAAAACTTTGTAGGAAACTTGGAAGCAAAAGTTTGATTCCTCTCTCTTCCAGCACTTTGCCGAGACGGAGGAATCTAAATATGCCAATTGGACTTCGTGGTTCTTTGGGGGAAACTGAAACTGGCTCTGAGCCGCTCTGCTATCCTTTATACTGGCTGGACCAGTAATGAGGAAGCGTGTCTTCTGGACTGGCCTGAAGCACATGTCACAAGCGTTATTCTCGGATTACCTCCTTTGCTATTGTAATAAAAATAAAGCCGCAGCATGATGCATTACGTCTTAATTTCGTCTTAATTAAACTCGAGAAGGACTGGAAATTTTAAACTGGGAAGATGATCGAATTCGATTTTTCTCTTACCTAACGGCTCGTGTCACGCCGTGTCACGTCCCAAAGGACTTCCAAATATCACTTGATTTTCTTCTACTTTCACACAATTCGAGTTTTTAAATTGATGAGTTTCACTATTGTTCGAAAGAGGTGAATAATTTAGCAGAGCTGTGTTATATCACTATGAGGACGAATCAACACTGGAGTTTTTGTATACACAGAGCACGACTTCTTCTTGTCTGTCGACCGACTGTCCACATTCGGGTATTTGGTTGCTCAGGGTCCCTCCGTCTCCAGTCCATGCAAGTGACTGAGTGGAGCGAGAAGCAGCGGCCGTCTTTTCCCAGAAGAAACACACAGAAGGATCCCTTTCGAATGCCGAGAAGGTGTAGGAGTGAGCTCAGGAGTGAAAGAACCAGTTTTGGGTACGAATACGCTCCTCGGAGCTAAGCTTATGCTAAGGCGAGAACCCAATGTCAGGATATGCACCCAAATTCTTATTACAGGAAATCCACTCGACGAAAGGCAGTTCATCACTCTGCTTGGAATACCTATCTATATATATCTATTTGCTGTACCCTGTTCCCAATCTATGATCAGAATATTAATATTAGGCCTAATTCTGTATGAAAAAACTCAAGCCAAGCAATTCAAAATACGACAGCACAATATTAGCATTGTAGACCTAACATAAATCTAAATTTAAATTAGCGATGCGCGAATAGTAAATTTCTGTTGTTCGGCCGGGCCGAATACTCGGCAATCAGCTATTCGGCAGATCGAATGCTCGGCCAATGAAGGAAGAACTCATTATTCGGCTTAATATCTATAACTTGGAAATGAAGAAGTGAAGATTTACATTGGGCCAAAATCATTAGTACTGCGAGAGAAATTAAATTCATTGAAAACAACAACTCGGCCTAAGTATTCTGTAAGCCGAATATTCTACCCATGATGGAAAACGCCAGTATTCCATGACGAATATTTGATCGTTCAAATATTCGGCGCATCACTTGCTTAAATTCTTCCGGACAAACCGGAATTACGCTTTTTCAGCCGATTTTACAATACAGTAAATGAGGCGGTCAGGCTGAATATTTGTTCACTACTAGTAATTTTCATTGTTTTGATTTTGATTAAATTGGTATTGGCTTTTTCGATGCGGGAGTAAGGGCTTTCAAACAATTCTCGCAATTTTTTTTGTTTAATTCCTTTGAATCAAAATGGGGAAAAAAGAATAATCATAAAAAATATATAGGCTTCCATTTTACTTTCCTCGGGTCAAATGCTATATTTTGTGACGCAAATCATAGGAAATCATTCAAAAATCACAAAATTCCGATCTGTGATCAGCATCTACTGCTAATGCGGTTCAATGGAGTAGTCAGATCCCATATTTCCTGGGATCTTCGTCCTGAAAAGAAGCAGAGTCTGTAACACGAGGTCTACTCAGGCGTCCCTTTGGTATTTGGTATTATGCCATGTTATGCAGTGAGAATGCCTCTGCACGCTGAGAGAACCCAAATGTTTCCCACCCAAAGGAACGTTATTATGAAGAGCTGAGATGCCAAAAAGGTAGAATGCACCATTACCATGTGCCTCTCTGAGTAAATAATAATGATCTATGGATTGAGAGGAGGCAAGGCTGAGGATGGATGATGAACCCGTTTGACGACCAGAGATAACACTTCGTCTTCCTCAATGGACATGGCTTTCTGAAACGAGAGCTTAATCCTGGGACTGGGACAAGAGAATCTCCATAAGAGTCTCAAACCGTTTTTAGAGAATTTGTGTGCAACAATACGCGTATATGTAAATGGAAAATATGATATTTAAATGTGACTAGTGACAATCAACAAAATTGGAATTTTAAGTAAATCCAGAATCGTTTCCGGGTTTCAGCTGTGATGAACACCACATAAATGCATCAGCAATTTTTGACTTACCAGTGCGTGAGGCCTCGTTGACAAACTGCGTAGGTAGGTATCATGCTAAAAGCGCGACACCAAAAAAGCGTGACACACAAAAAGCGCGGCAAGAATTGTGTTTGGTTAGATTAGACTAGGTTAGGCTGTCCGAGTGCCGCGATTTTCGGTATGTCGAGCTTTTTGCTGTTTCGAGCTTTTTATTGTAGCGCCATTTAGCTGGAACTGAGCAGCTGATATTGGGTTCAAGTCAACTAAAAGTGCATCTACTTAATGTATTTATAGAATTCTGCGTCCTTCATCTTTGAAGTGCCTACGCAATCACTAGTCATGTTTGATGATTTTTGAAACTATTGGGAATCTCATAAGACACACGCTGTGCGATGTACAAATAATAAAAAAGTAAAGTAGGTACCAATCATCGCGCTACGGAAATCTGAAGAATAAAATATCGTGCATAAGTATTGCAGCTTATTTCTTGGTGCATCGATTCTGTGGACTTGCATTCAGTGTGTAGTGAGTAATTGCTTCTTCAAACGGCGCTTTAGTTATCGCTTCAGCAATCCTAAATTCCATTTCCTAGTGAATGATAGTGAAGGAACATGAAACAAACTAGCGAGAAGTAGTAAGTGTGGACAACGTATTTTTATGAGTTATCGATAATAGATTTGTAGTGTATCGAACGATAAGCTCTCGAACTTCATGGACGACAACCTTCCGAACCTCTTAAACCATGGTCATTTGCCTTTCTCTGATCGTCCGTCCTCCCGTCCACAGTTCGCTTTTAGCTTTTACCATATGTAAATGGTTGTGTCCTAAAGTTGTACATTGAGGTTGCCAGTACTATTGATACCGATACGGTATATGGGATGGGAGTGGATATCAACATTTTTCAAATGAACAAAATTTGAAATCTGAGTATGTATTGCAGCCTACACCACAATAAATTTCTAAAATTCCAGAATGAGCATAATTCATACCTCGCAGAATTTGTTTATCCTATTCATGTTGAAGAAATCCTGTTTCTTCTTGCTTTGCCGTTGAATGCAAATAATTCAACTATTCAGCAAGAAATGCATTTATCAAAGAAATCAAGATCATTTGAATATTCGCGTGAATAATCTTATGCTTAAGGGTCCACGCTAAACCCGCAAAACTCAAGAATGAATGGTGAATTTTGAAGTTGCTAGGATGATGAAGGCAACAAAATCCAGATGCAAGATGAAAACTCTCGATAACTTGCACACTTGACTCGACTCGAGCCAATTCAGTCAGCAGTAGCATAGTTTGAATAATATTCGAGTTTTCAATTGCATGAGCATGAGTTTTTGCAAATTAGGCTAGATCCTTCCACATTTTTCATGCTGTGGGTCATATTTCACCTGCGCTTCGTTCTACTTAGTAAATGACAGTCAGTATCAGCCAGTGTACAGCGCATACCTTAGTGCATCATTGGAATTCCAAACTCGAAGTGCATCACTAAACGAAACCTCAACACAGCAGCAGAGACTTTGATTCGAGGAGCGATCAGCTTTGAGAGACTCAATCGATAAAAAGAAGGAACTAAAAAGTTTTCTCCCAGTTAAAAGTTTTAAAAGAAAATGACTACTAGACGCGTGGAGTTGTTGAAGAAGTTTCCAACCTACACATTCGCGGTAATAGCCCATATTTGCAACTCACAACATCATCAACAGGCTCACAGTGCAAGGTTTCAAATGCACGAAACAATGTACAGTATTGGCAAGCGCAACATGCAAGAATAATTTTATACAAGGCTTTCAAGAATGAATAGAGTCGCTGATGTATAGACTTCAAAACGCCCAAAATCGAAAATAGCACACAATAAATTTACGCCGATAGATGGGCAAACTACTTGGCCAAAATTTTTCAAATACTTGTAATTTACCCGAAATATCAAAATCGGAGGCCCAAAATGCAAATTACAATTATTTGAAATTTGAATTACAACCTTTTGAGAAATACAATAATGCATTTATAACTACGAGGTACACATCTCCCATCTCCAAAATTCATCCATATTTTGAGCAAAACTATATAGTTAAAAGGATGATTTCTATGGATGTTGAACTTGAAGTATTCGAGCTGTAGCTGTATACGTTGAAAAGTTTGCCATTTGGCATAATTTCACCATTCTTTTGCGCTATGGTGTCCAAAACATGCTTTGCTACGCTTCGTATATGAATCTATTCCCATGAAAATGTTCAGCAATGCATTTTTGCCAATTCTACCTGGAAAGTACAAATTATAAATTACTTTTGTGCTGAAAATCTGTAAAAAAAAAAAAAAAAAAAAAAAACAAGCCGCAAGCACATTCGGGTGACCATGTATTTACAAATGAATTATTAAAATACAGTATATCCTACATACAGGGTTATGTAACATGTAGATGTAGAAGTATTATGTAATTATTCTCAGTTCTCCATTTAAGTGGTAAATCGAGTTTTGAGTCGAGCATCAGTGTAATTAAGGTGAAAATAATCGTCCTAATCAAGATATTTGTCAATCCGCTTTCTTTTGTAATATGAAATTATGGTATAAAAATTTATGACACAATTTAGTATTCATTTTTGGTTTACATATTCCGCATGTAATTTCTTGTTCTAATTTGCTTCAACTGACGATTTTAACTTATTTGAAGGGAGTTACTGCTTCTAAATACTTAATTTATTTAGTAGGTTAAAATTGAGCAATAAATACTTTTCCCAGGAACGTAGTTTTTGAACGTAAACTTTGAAGTATGGAAAAGCATATCCTTGAAACCTAATTAGTTCTAAAAATTAAATTTGGAAAGACCTCAGGTATTTAATATGAGTCTTCTACGCCTTAGTATCTAAGTAATAGCTAGGGAAAGAGTTACTAGTTCATATGCAAAAAGACATTCTTTATATGATCGCTGTACAATTTTTGATATAAGATTTCTTTCTTTTATTTATGTATTTAATAATTTTTTATCTCGAATTACGATTCAAACAAACAAGCAAAATGACTACCCATAGATGGGAATTAAATCCTCAGAGTGCAGAATACCAATATAGAGGCGGCATTTTGGCTTAGCTGCTGGTCAAAATATTCGCATGGCAACCTTAATTTTCCGAGTTTACAGAAATGAACGCAGGACGACCTTGCTCAAAAGCGACACCGTTCCTTGCACAGTGCGAGATAGCAGTTACAAAAAGGACACGTGGAATTCATATTTGAATTCTTCCCGGGCAAGCCTTTTCTTCCTACCATTTCCTACCAATTTTAAAAATAAACAAGTGCTGAGCTTCGCTCAGCATTGCATGTGGCGCTGCATGTGGCGCTTAGCGCCACATGAGTCTTGTGCACGAGCGCTTCGCGCTCGTGCGCAACCGCCCGCGGGTTCCTGATGCACCCAATATATATTTTTGCTTTATTCAAGCCAAGCATCTTCTTTGTCTTATTTATCTGTAGTGGATTTTCTGCTACGTGCGCGGTATTTATCCAAATACATTTTAATTTATTAAACATATTTTTCTTTTAAACGTCAACTAATTATGTTAATTTTAAATCTTTCGATTTTACTTTGACCCCCTTAATGACCCTCAAATCAATCGGGATTTTTTGCATTACTGCATATTTGGTGAGTACTCTTTAAATACGCAGTTTCCCGGGATTTATGCCCAGTTTGGTTTTGGGGTCATTTTGGGTCAAATGTCAAACTTGACCCTAGGGGGCCATATGATACACCGTTGTGTTTGTCTCATCAAGCCCTCCATTTTTACGTATAATTTGCCCTGGTTCGGCCCATAGGGCTTGTGCGCAGCGCCATGAAAAACATGAACTTTTCTCTGGGTAGTCCCAGAAAGGCGAGTTATACGTCGTTTGATTCGTCTCATTGAACCCGTCATTTTGATGTATAGTATAACACGACCCAGTCTGGCTCACACCTACGGCGGTGCAGACCAAAAACAAAAATTTCCCAAAACTTTGAACCGTCATATCTCGAAAACTTCTGTATAAATCTTTTTTTGCGCAATGAGAACTTTTATTCGCTTTCGAGTCCCCTATCCAAATCAATCATCTCCAGGCTGGGACAAACTTGAACCTACATGCCATGCTAATACATGTTAAGCTCAAAACTAACTATAATAGTGAGTGAGTATTAACAAACTCGGATTACCGCAAATTGACGTAAACAACGCAAATGCCGCCTCTATATGGTATATTCAGCACTTTGAGATTAAAGCATGATGCCAAGTAAAGTAGGATTCATTTACGTCAAGTACGTTTTTCAGCTTACAATTTTTTGCATTTACCGACGTTCTCCAGAATTCACATTGAGTTGGATCCAATAATCAAATTCTATATTGCACATTTTTGCATAATTGTTTTCGTGTGTACAGTATTTGCATATTTTGAAGATTTTCTAATTTTGGTGCATATATTAGTTTTAGAGCAACTTTTTGCATTTTTACTGCATATATTGACACTTTTCGAAGTCTCTTTTTTATTCGATTTCTACTGAGGACTTTTTGTTTCTGATTTTTGTACTACCTTGCTTTGAAAAGTCCAAAATTTTCCGGCTTGCTCTTAATGCGATGCTTTTCATCAATTCTTACGTTTGTCAAATTGTTTGAATGGATTTTGTAACGGGAATTTACTTTCCCGAAATTAAATTCATGTACTTGTTCATAAAACCTGTTTCTTGTTGCATATTTTAGTGCAGATTTCGACACTTTGGTTGCAAATTGTACTGCATATTTCAACTAATTTTAAGTACATGCGAGCATTTCTGAAGTAATAACATGTCCTATATACCATCACAGTTTTGCGAAGCAAAAGTTAGCCGAATCAAGGAACCTCGAATTTTGACTTTCATTCATTCATTCATTCATGCCTGCATGCATTCGCAGTGGCGCCAGCCAAGATCGCCTCCCAAAGTCCATTCAGATCTTCCTGTTTCTTCTAATTATAAGCAAATGGGTTCTCTGAGCGATTAAGCATAGGCCTAAACCATGAGGAATCGTATAAACATCTACTGCCTACTTAGTAATGGACAAGATCAGAATACCAAGGAAATGCAGTTGAATGACGGTTATAATACATAATTGTGAACGTAGTGAGTCTAATACAATCGTTACAAACAATTATCTGCTAGAATAAACAATTAGCCGATATAAATACGGACATGGGATTGAATTTGGTATTATTGCAGGACTGAGGATCGATCAGAGTGAGTTGTTGCTGTACCGTTTACCGTTGTTTGTATTGCCAGAGATTAGAGTGGGCGTACTGAATGTAAGCCAGAGATCAATGGAGTGCAATTACAGAGTCATAATAACTAAATTACCTATTAATTATGACGCGTAATTGCCTCTTCCGCATTTGCTTTGTAATCTGAATTTGTCCTGTTATAAAGATGTGTGTACAGTTAGTCCTGATTTGTTTTTTCCCGACGTGTACTGGGAAAGACAATTCTTACGGCTTCTTCTCAAACTCCCCGTTCCCCACTTTTAATCAAATTAATCAGATAGAGAACGTGGTTTTAGTTCTACCATGGAATCCTTACAAATGAGCGTCTTAGATAATGCTACTAATTGCACAATAATAGAATCAAACATTGTGTACAAGTTATCATTATCATAAATAGTTTGAAGGAGAGAACCGTTGCATTCCACGCGTGAGTCCGCTCCGCAATCGTATCCGCACAAAATACTCGCGTATTTTGGTTCAGCGAGTACCATTATTCCAATTATGATTCTTCTTAGCCGAATACTGTAATAGGCTATTAAGTGCATACAACGTGCAGAAAGCATTACGAGTGTTCGGTATGGAGCTACATTCTTTTATTCGCATTTAATTGAGTATTTACTTGAACTTTTCACCCTCGTAACAGATATCTGTAATTGGAATTCTATGAGTTGAGTGCTGAACTGAGTACACACTTGAGTGAGATGATTCGCTTTTAGTTGAAATGCTCCATGCGCATTAAATGTGTACTGCACAACTAACGTGTGTATTATTACACTTATTTACTTATTTGCTTAGAACCGAACTGTTATGTTGTGCTTAAAAAATATGCAGTTTTGCATGTCAATTGAATAACTAAAGCTTGAAAATTATTTATTTTCTGCTATTGTATTGCTTTTTCTGCAAACTTAACACAGCAGGATTTGTTCGCTTTGCGTTAATTTATGCTACGAGATGTCACATCAGGGAAATTGTAAAATTTATTACATTTAAAAAATAAAAATAGAATAAAATCAGCAAATAAACAAAAATAGAGCAATGGTGCTGTTGTTTGCCTTCTTCGGGTATATTTCATTTCACTAAAATACCAAAAGCCCATTTTAAATTTATTAAAATAAAATGACCTAATTCCAAGACAAAGTTATTAAACGCACCACACATTATACTTTATATTATGTTGGCATGCTAGAGGTTTTTATTGATGCCGCAGTCAATGAATTTCGATCTAAACTTTGCCCTATTGTTGTGCGGAGTTTGTTGGTTAGAAGATACATATACGTACTACGCATGTTATTAGTTATTATATAGTATCCAGTACTATTATTCATTCTTCCACAAAATAAATGAACTACACTTTAAACTCAATATATTTTCTTACAAGCTAAAAATCTCGTGAAGGCTTGCGCCTGTAGGAATTCTGGCTAAAACACTTGCAGCATTGCAACGCTGGATTGGATTGCAATACTAATGCGCTGGAATACACTTAGACCTTAGATTAGATCGTGGTTCACCCGTTCTTGCGTGGAGTCGACCGCCAAGTTCATGGACTAGACCAAGGGCCTCCTCACAGAAAGGTCCCAAGTCTGTCTCCACGGCGAAATCATACATATACCTAGTACCTAACCCAATTTAGTATTATGCAGCTTTTTATGCAATACATACGAGTACATACTCGTTTTATGCAATATACAATGTGGGATAAGGCAAATGCTTTACGGAGCGAAATACTTCGATCACTCAGGATATAAGTCATGCATAGTTTTACTATTAAAATTAGTTATGCACCGTTGTTGCCAAATTATTTTAATCTAAATCTTCAATTTAGTTTAAATTTTAAAAAAAACTTCCGCTTTCGGAGTCCAGTGGTATTTTTAGTAAACCCTTCGTCCTAGGAAAAGAAAATCACAAATTTAATAGGCACATTATTCTTCTGCTTTATTCCTTTTGTTTTCACTTTCAAAATTTGAGTTGTTACGCTTCACGTTGACGCCTAATTCAAAGCTGTTTATGAACCTTGTTTAATGCTCATATTAAACTCTCTAACGCTTCAGCCACACGGATTGTTCTTGTTGCAGTGTAATAAAGTAATGCCCAGTTGACTTTTACTACTCATTCATTCGCTTTGCCGTTTGGTGTTCGTTGTTTAAATTCCTGCACAATGCATACAATACATAGAATGAGATACACCGGTTGAGAAGAATACACAGGAAGTAGAGCCATAGCCAAGCGAAGTGTGTTGTGTTTGGTTACAGATTCTTACGTAATTAAATCTTTTCCTCCTTCAGAATTGCAATTAACGCTTCTTCGCGTTTCAGTCAGAGAGGAATTGAAGTTGGTGGAGCCGGTAGGATTCGCTAAGTCCCAAGCCATCTTCCGTGCGGCGGAGGGAGTCAACTTTCAGAAATTCACCCTAGATGCTCGACTTGAGGCACTTCACCGTTCAGGGTTTCTCAACCTTTTACAATATCATAGTAGGAAATTCTCACTGGTTTTTACTTTTCTTCTTCCAAACATTCATTCTGAATCCGAATCCAGCCTCAGCTCACCTCACTCACTACAACAGAAGCGAATTCCTTTGGGACCAAATAGCCCGAAAACGACGAATGGCCGTTCTAAGAAACGACCATAGCTTGAAATAGTTAACCGAATAAATTCTACCCACTCCGTGAGGCTTGTTACTCAACTATGATGAGCATACTCGAGCTAATATACTTAAACACGACCTTTTTAACGGAAGTTAGGATAATTTTGATGCTTTTTGTAGTTAGCTGAAGTCTTTCAAATTCCAGGAACAAAATAGTCTCGGAAAACGGAAATGTTAATCAACAAGCCTATCCCGTTCAACATATCTTTATTGTGTGCGTAGGTCATCTTAGATTAGGTTTAAATCGATTTTTCGATATTTAAGTTAAGAATAGTTTTGAAGAATTTTTTGGTTATTCGTCGATATCGGTCTCTGATCCTAACAGAAACAAAAGAATGCTAGTTGTACGAGCATAGTTCGAATTTTTAAAACCGGAGTACGTATGTGGTAAGAGGATAGACATTTGCCTATCTATAAGAAAAATTCCAAAACGGAAACTAGTAAAACAAATCTAGGAAATACCTATCCTCTTCCATAAAAACGTTGATCTGTGTAAATGTGTGTCTGTATGTGTGTGTGTGTGTGTGTGTGTGTGTGTGTGTGTGTG
>JAQFXZ010000632.1:0-17177 GCA_034694025.1 Ceratophysella scotica | reverse complement strand
ATTTCTTACGCGAGAGGCGGAAAATGCGAACTCGCCGGAGTGCGCAAACACGTCTGAACAGGTTTGAACCTGCGCCTGTTACCGCACAATCGGCGAGATCTCGCGCACTCCGGCGGGATCGCATTTTCCGCCTCTCGCGTAAGAAATATAAATTGTCAGATTAATCACCCTGTACAGACATTCATTCGTGATTCGTGTGTCAATGTCAATTAGGGACAAGGAACAAATTCAAATTGCGACAAGATTGAGCGGAAAACTTTCGTGTAGTGTATCAAAATTGAACTGGAAAATATGCGACATACAATCTGAATCCTAGCCTACAGATAATTACCGCAAGACGTTGTGGATTTTAAATCATATAAATTCTTCGATAATATAAATCGTCAATAAAATTCGAGATCCTCTTATACTAAGTAGGTTCCGCGTTTTACCAGCCAAGTGCCTCATAAGTTAGAATTGAACAATTGTTATTAATTTCCAATTCAGTATTCGGAATTTCAACTTTTCACATGTTCATATTCATCAAACTGCCTGAGTTTCCTTACCCTGAGGAGCATTGGTTCATGTGCTTCATTGCCATAGGCCATGTCCAGTTCTCTCTGAATGCCTTCCAAGCAATCCATGAGGATTCTCGACATGATGCAAGATGACACTTCCAGCATTGCACATCCCACCCACGCCCAAAGATATAGCGTCGTTTCTATGCCAATCTGAAACCATATGATCCACGGCGGCAGCTCCTCGTCCTCACCCTTCACGGTTTCCAAGTAGTACAATGGATACGTTGGAAACTTTGGATGGAGAGCGGCGTGGAATCCGACGAGGGTAATGGAAATAATCCCCATGATTCCATGGAGAGCGCAACAAGCGGATGTGAACCGTTGAACCTTGTCCAAAGAGAACAAATGACCAAGATTCTGGTCAACCACCTTCCATTTACCCGTGAGTTCCATAAACCCTTTTCCACAAAAGATGATGAAGTGACAGAGAACAAAAGCGACCAGGACTCCGCTCATCATGCTCAACTGGGTCACAATGTCAAAGAGACTCTCGCCTCGAACAATCGACATGACGAGGAAAGCAAATTGACTAATTCCATGACAGATGCCGAGTGAAGTTAAGATCCAGCTGAACATCTTGTCCCCAACGGAATTTTTGGATTCAATGCTGGATTCGTTTTTGGAGACAGACACGGAGAAGTATCCGAAAAGGCGACCAATAAAAATCAATGGTTCATGAGCTTGAATTATTCTGCACTTCGGAGAATGGTCTTCGGCTTCCATACTGGTTAAGGTGGGGTAGATCTTGGCCGTCATTTTCAAAGTACAATGTTGAACTTGACAGTGCGGCTGGTAGCCTTGAAATGCTGGATGAAGTGTGAATGTTCAACGGTATAGGTAAAAAAAACACTTAATTGAGTTGAGGAAGAGGAACCCATGATTGAGTCAAGGTTCAAGATGTGCGACCTTCCATATTGAGCATCTATATCTTCGCCATACCAGTCTATCAATTGAATTAAATTAATGCTACTATTGTACTTTACACGTACACGAACTCTTGCCCTACTTGCATTGAAATATTTAAAAAGATGTGTTCCGAATTTTTTTAATAAAGGAAACTCCGATTTTTACGACCGTTATAGCTATCTTCGAGTAATTATACATATTGCGTGCGTATAGGAAGTTTAATTTCAGCAATATTGATATTACAGGGCCAATAAGTGAGGACATATCAGCTGATAGCGAAATGCTGAAACTAAAATATGAAACGGATATTCTTTGCCGTTTTGTCCTCGAATGTAACGGAAGAGGCGAAGATGCTCTATCAAATCAAGTACCTACCTAAATAATGGAATTATGTTGGAATTACCTATTTAAAATTTAAATGGTCCCCTTCCCATTGTCAATTTCCAACCCCTT
This sequence comes from Ceratophysella scotica, assembly GCA_034694025.1. NCBI lineage: Eukaryota > Metazoa > Arthropoda > Collembola > Poduromorpha > Hypogastruridae > Ceratophysella > Ceratophysella scotica. Next base: position 15,258 of record JAQFXZ010000632.1, on the reverse strand, counting down.
TCTGCCCTATGTGTCCTATCCCCTCTGTCCTGTTTTTGAAACTTCGATTTGTTCGGAAACGTAGCCGGAACCGGAACTTCGGTTAAATGGCAGACTTTCGGGAGCAGAGCAAGTGAATTTTGCAGTTTTTGATCTGATTTTTAAAAAATTCAATATTTGCTCATGGAAGAATACATTGTGCTACAAATGGTATGTGCAGAATCACGAATCCCAACGGATTACATACTGACAATTAACAGCAAAGTCCAAATACCAAGCCATTCGGCTAATTCGGTGTAGAGTTCACATGGTAAGTCGAGAGCGAGAAACCCAAATATCGTGTCGTGGGTCGTGGTATTTGCGAGTACGTAATAACGTACGGAAGGAACAACTCTATGCAAATAGCCTGTAATTGGGACCTGGCCTCCAAACACCGTATTTCTTTTGTTTTATTTAGTTTTATTACACACGTACATACGGTTTACATGAAAAGTCGTCCCTCCTTTTATCTTGAAATGCAAATGGCGTTCTTTGAAGCCACAAAAGTATAGCCAGAAAAGTAGCCAAGCAAGATTCGATGTTCGGTCGGAAGCATCAAGTTCAGGAATTGCCGCTGTTACGTTTAACACTTTGAACATTTAGCTATAATTGGATGACTTCAGATACCTTAAGCACTTAAGTACAGCACATAGTTAATACAGTATCATTACCAGTACGAAATGAAATCTCCATGTACATATTTCATCCATATGTATTTTTTTTGGGACATGACACATGTAGACATGACACATGACTATGCACAGGTCGAGCTATGTGTATAAAAATAGTATTTAATATATTTAGCTACCATCAGTATTCCAGTCGGATTTAATGCAGAATTGTCAATTGTACCGTACCCGACACCTTTCTCTCTTGTGCATGCAATTTGTTCAGCAAATAACAGAAATCATGCCTGCTGCGTGACACAAGAGTGTGCATGGATTTTTCTGGATATCTCTGCCCTTTGTTAAACAAACATAATGAATCCTGAATATTGTCAAGTTACAAAACATGATGAGACCCTCACCTCAATTCCATTTCCTATTTTCATAGGTATCGTGATCATCCGTTTGACCATATTTAATATTTCATTCAGCCGATTTAGAATGAGTTTCATCAAAAATTAGTTGAAATACTGGACTCTCAGTATCTTAATATGTGGAATTCTGCTATCATTTAAAATGCCTCAGCTACACATTGTTTTACCGTGCTTCCTTTTACTGGTTCTTGCTTCCACTGTGTCGAGCGGAACCCCGCCACTTAAGAAGCCTCAAATTCGGTTTATTTCGAGCCCCACAGATCCCTATCGAGGGTATTACGGCCATAATGGAGAGAATGTGACACTAGCCCATTTGAACGACACGGTCTACGTCATCCCGAAAAACTTGACCCAAGCCACTATTGTATGTAACGCCTCATATCCAATCACCTGGATTTTTCACAATCAGCACGTGAGACAAAATTCTTATAGCCATACGTCGAGGGCAATTCTTATTTTACGCTCATGTCTATTCAATTGTCTGTCTCTAAAGCTACTCGGTCATCGAAGCTGGATGCTCAACGTTCGGACCAGAAGAGTAGCCATCGATCTTTATGACCTTTCGACCTACGAGTATTCAGCCGTGTTAGACCTGAATGGTGACTACAACAGGCTTACTGGCAAGTATACCTGTCAGCACATAACCAGAGAAGAGTATGGATCCAGCGTTTTCATCTTTTGGCAAAGTTCGTCTTACGTAAAAATATCTCGATTCCACTGTTATTCCAATAAAGTAGATTGAGATCGTGTTCGTAATTCCTTAGCTGTGGCAGATCCGGTATTTCTCCATTCCAAAGAGAACCTGACAGTTTACTACGAAAAAGGAATGGCCATATTGCCCTGCTCCGTCTCCGAACCGGACACACGAATCTATCTCCAAAAGATCACCGATAACAAGGTTGGGATTCCTATTCACAGCTTAATTTAGCACATGAAATGACACACTTCAAAGATTTTACATCCATTTCGATTAGGCGTTCCAGCTGCTTCGCTTCAACCGGTCAATTTCCTTTGACAACACGAGAGGAGTTATTTTGCAAGATTTACCTTTTGCCGCTGGAACATATCGCTGTGTTCGAGACCGTGAGCCGGTTCCCCCTGAGGGAAATGAGTTTGTTACTGTCGAAGTTAAAATCCGTAATAGTAAGTTCAACAATATTTAAATACGTAATACAGGAGACACAGCCGATGCTGGTAAAACAGCTTCATTTTGGAGGTTGGAGGTCTGATTTTCTCCGGAACAAGCAAAAACCCGCGACGACTCCAAAACCAGCGATACCAAAAACGGTGACTCCAAAAACCACGACACCCCAAAAAACCGAGTCACCAAAAACAGCGACATTGATTTTTTTTACTTTAGGTGAGGTTAGGTTAGGGTATAACGTGTCATTGTTTTTGGTGTCGCTGTTTTTGGAGTCGCGGTTTTGACTGGAAGCGATTTTCTCATTCCGAGTGTGATAATGCATCAGCGTAAATGCCACCCAATAACTGAGTTCATAAGCAAATGAAACTTTTATTCATGCGATAGATTAAGTTAAAGCGTCGTGCCTAGCCTACAGCCTAACTGAACTCAAATTGATTAAAAGCTCCAAGATTAACAATAAACAATAACATAGTAGAAGTTCATAGGTTTTCCACGTGTTGAACGTTTCAAAGACACAAACGTGAAGCCCAACTTTGAATCCGATACGAGCCGATGATAGAGCGCTATTTACAGTTGCAGTGATTTTATTTTATTTGGATGCAAAAACCTTACTGTTCATCCGTTCAAAGGTACGCAACTTCAAGATTCCGGAAGTACACCGAAAACAAACGCAACACTGAAGTACATGAAAGATCCTCGAACAAACCAATCGACTGTAGTCTGTTGTTCGAACAGTACTCGAGCTCCACGACTGATTCATAACTACTGTAACCACCCAATAACATGTGCATTTCGGAATACTTTCGTGGATGCTGATACTGTAAGCTGAAAGAATTCCGTTTACTGATCTTAATACAAAAATGCTAAAGGCTAAATAAGGCATTTCAACTGTGTATATTTTTATAAATTAGAAACTTAATAAATGGCTGTATGGAAATAGTCGTCGACATGGCACTGGATGTAGCAAGGCCACTTTGTACGTCCATTCGGGCGGATCGGTTCGTTGCATTGGAGACGGTATTGACCAGACCATGCAGTTCATATTTGGACTACGCTCATTCAACTACGTCGATCGTAACAGTTACAACAAATTCAGAAACTCGATTCCAGTTTGTGAGTTTTCCATAAATTGACAAAACTTTTATTTCTGCTTGAATATTATAATGTGTGAATTTCGTATTCCAGATTTTCAATGGGCGGAGATAAATCCACACGACATGATGCTCGTTGAGTCTTCGTCCTCACGTCACTATGGTGGTTATTATGGCCGCGTATTGGTCGAAAGTGCTGCCAATGGACCAATCTTCAGCGGACAGACTATTTCCGTAACCTGTTCTGCTTCCCCATACTACTTTTCGGAGGGTTTGGAATGGGCAGTGAGATGGAAAAACAATACGATTCAGCTTCGAAGTGAGTCCCAGGAAATCCAGCCTGGTTGCGATTGATCTCTCACAGAAGAGGTTAGGTTTGTAATATTTTTAATACCTTTTCTTTCAGGTAGCGTCAGTCCATTCCAGAGCTTTGAACAATTCCGATATTCGAATTACTATATAAACCTTGTTCTTCATGTGGATATGCAGTCCGTAATGTGTATTGCACCAGTTTGGAACACTACGGAATACGTACACAAACCACTCCAACTCTTTGTCAATCGTAAGTCCAAATATTCAAAGCTTTTGCCGTCGAATGGATGAAAATTAAGTTGGTAACAATGCTAAGTTTCATATTTAAATTGCTTAACTAATTCAATGACACTGTAACTCAGTTTAAGTACGAACCTTTTATCTTTATCTGATTATTTATGTATTGTTATTTGTAACCAGAGTCTATCCTTCCAATATTGACCGGGAACCTGGTGGAAAGTTATACTTGGACATTGAATGATACAAAGAAGGAGATTAGATGCGAAGCCTCAGGTGTACCGCTGCCGGATTTTCAATGGGCAAAACTTAATGATTTTATGGTGAGACATTTATTATTATTACTCTTACAACTCACAACCGAAGAAATGAAAGGGGTGTGATTTTACGGGGCAATAGAACAGGTGCAAATGGCATATTTAATAGAAAAAGGCATGAAATAAATGAAAAGGCTTGGAATGCATGAAAAGTCTTGGAAATTATAAAGAGGCTTGGAAAAAATAAAAAGGCTATAGATAAACGGTTAGGAAACAAAAAAAGGCTGTAGACTAAATTAGAATAAAGCAAGTCTTAAAAGGCTGCTTGAGTCTATCCTCGTGAACGGACTCTAAATGAAAAGTCTTGTAACTGATGCAAAAATTGCAACGAATTTCCTGTAATTTTTAAACTACGGAACTTATAACTAAGACACGGCTTTGCCTATTTTTGCATGTTTTTTCTGGAGGGCACTGGATATCTGATACTCCGGATCTCCACGAGTCATGTCAGTGTGACCCGAAATACCCGCTTATATTTTTGCATATTTTCCATTTTAGGGATTTCAAGGAATACATGCATGATTCGCAGTTTTAGGCATATATTTGCATATTTGCGGCTTTTATGCTAGAACTAGCGGAGAAAGCCCTTCCTACGGACGGAGGATTTATAATTTGAAGGATCGGACAAAATTGACAACCCATGTAATATTCTCGTCTCAGATACTCGACGTGAACCCGTTTTGTGACCTTTTGATTTTTGGGTCACCCAGGGGTCACACGGGTCAAAGAGACTCTAAAATCAGCCTTTGAACTGAACAAAAGATGACTTTCCTCGCAATTTTCGATTCAGTCAAAACTTCTTTTGGTCAATTTTTGATTCTCGGGTCACTCAGGGGTCACAGGGGTCAAACAGACTCTAAAATTAACTTTTGAATTGAATAAAAGTTTTCTTTCCTTACAATCTTCTATTCAGGCAAAAAGTCAAAGTTTCGTAAATTTTTCGGTTTTGGGGTCATTTAGGGGTCAAAGGATCATTCGATCGAGGTCAACCATACTTCATTTGCTTACCCGGGTCAGTACGAAGCTTTTTACACCTCAACTGACCCTGTAACATTTCCCAGTGTCGAGATAAACGAACATAGACGGAGGACGGACGGACGGACGGACGGATGGAAACTGCAAATTATATAAGAGATTTGGCACAAAATGTTCAAAATTTCGCACGTATGCTAGTTTTCTGCATTTTTTACGTGTTTTAGCTAGAAAGCTCTAGAACTTTTGCACTGAATAACCACGGATCTTGTCAGTGCGAGCAAATATCACCGACTTCTTTTGACATATTTAAGTGTTTTATGGCATATTTGCATATTTCGTAGTTTTCGGCATATTTTTGCATATTTTTGGCAAAAGGCCAAGAGTGCTTAGACGAGGGTTTATTATGTGCCTATTAAGAAGGCATATGTTAAGGTTTTTAGTGCTTATATGCGCATATTTCGAGGTTTTTTTATGTGCATATATGCGCACGTTTCAGGTATTTTTAGCGCAAATGCGCATATTTTGAGGTTTTTAGTGCATATAAAACGGGCCTTACTTATAACTCACGTTAATTAAGAGCTGCCTTTTCTTGCTTGATGCCTTCTCTTGCTTGAATAGTTAATGACAATTTCTAAATCCGACATGCATAAATGAAGGACATAATTACTTCTTGTTTCGATTTTCAGTGGAATCATCAACATATTAACGTTAACCATTCCAACGTCGTGAATTCTACGACGAATACCACAGCATATGACTCCATACAAATTCAGCGAGTTACTTTCTCTACCAATGGAACCTATATCTGCACAGCAATCAATTTTGCTGGAAAAGTTCAAAAGACCATCCACATCTATGTTGCAGGTAGTCTAATGTGTAGAATATTAGGACATTATATGGATTTCTTGAGTTAGTCTGAAATTATGAACTGATCTGTACTACGATCTCTATTAGAGCCTACATCTTGGAAAACTGGAACAGCCATTGTCATCGGTTTGTTCATAGTTGGATCACTTTTGTTTGGAATTGGGTTCATGCTGTGGAAACTCCAAAAGGATCGAAACGTGATTCGAGACTTGTCCAATTCAATGTCTTACAATACTGACAACAACGGAGGAATTCACCATCCGGGACTCGCGGCAGATGACGACAATTGTACTTTGGATGTGCCCAAACTCAACTCCAATTTGGTCCACTGAAGTATTGCATAGAACTGGAATAGTCTTCGATTTGACATTGATATTGAACTTAAATCAAGTTGCGTTTAGTAGTTGTATTGTAACAAGCCTGTCATTTCATTTATAAACTGAGCTTCACTGCAGGGTAGCCCAGTATGTTAGTAGAATATAGCCATGAAATGAGAGTCGTTCCAAAAGCTTTTGATTGATGCTAGCTGTAGCTATTTTGTTTGGAACGAACGAATTAAGTTGAAATACTCATAGCGCTAGCGCTTCCAGCCAAAATCTGCGACTCCAAAAGCAGCGACACCAAAAACCGTGACACATAACTGCGACTCCAAAAACAGCGACACACCAAAAACCGCGACACCAAAAACAGAAACACCATATAGCCTAACCTAACCTAGCCTAAAGTAACCAAATAGGTGTCGCTGTTTTTGGTTTCGCGGTTTTTGATGTGTCGTGCTATTTGGAGTCGCGGTTTTTGTGTAGAGCGGCTTTTGGTGTCGCCTTTTTTGGAGTCGCGGTTTTTGCCTGTTACGAGCACTAGCATGATGTAAAAATAGTTCTGCAATATTTTTGGGAATATTCTTTTCTGCCCAGTTCAACTTCGTGTGTTTAAATATATATTAGCTACAAATACACAATATGTTGCAATTCCTCGTCTAATGTTAAGTAAAGGACCTCGTAAAAAGTAAAGGACCAACGCCAGGTTAGGTTTGTTTTTTCCATATAAAATGCCCATTGTAAATCTGTTTCAGGAATGTTAAAGATTTGGAGATTCTAGAACTAAAGAATCTCAGTAAAGGTATGCGTGGTTCAGTGTCATGTTAGCCAGAACATACTCTTCAGTGTTGAATTCACTTGAAAGCTGAGATCTGATATAATTTAAATAAAGGAAAATGATATGGGATTTCGATCGCCAAACGGCCAAACGGTGGGTTTCGGGCTTTGATCCTAACATAGACAGTATTTGCGTTTATTTTACGACGACGAACCCAGCTAGATTCATTCATTTCTACAATATTAACAATAAATACCAGAGATAAAGCTTTTGGAACGAGCCTCTGAGGTTAGCTCTCATAGATTTCGACCTAAATATCTACAAACTTAAAATAGCTTCACAAATTCTTCGGAGTGCTATTACGCTTTTATTACTCATGCCAGAGGATACAACAACCAAGGACACCGTTCCAGGTTCCAGCGAAACTGAGCGAAACCCATTTCCTTCCCTCTTCTGAACTTGGATACGTGGCCGTATGAATGATCAAGGATGCGTGGATCAGAATTACCACAATATGTTGGACAATAAGCGTTGGAATGAGCAAATTGGATCACGCCAAGCAACCTTCCTATTGTTAAACGCAACTATAATGCCATTGGCTCTTTTGTCAAACTATTTACATTATTCAAAATGACCCAGGGGAAGTATCCTCGTAATGTCCCAATTAGGAATAACAAAATCCATCCCTTCATGTCAAATTACGTATTTCCGTGTGATTCTTCTCCTGTACATTTTAATAATAAAAGCGAAAAATAAATAACAAACTTTAATTTCTATATGCAATGTTTGATCTCCAATGGTTTGCTCTTCATTCATTTGGATTTGAGGGTTTCGGTGCTAGCACTCATTTCCTTGTTTTCAGAGTGCTGGGTAAGGGTAAGGTGAACACGAAAGTGAACACTAAAAATGGCAGCACCCATAGTGTCCTTCTTACTGGTAGCTTCCGTGACGAACCCGCCGGTTATTCAGCCCACGAGCTGGCTTTCCAGTGACGACTACAAGTGGGATTCTACTAATCCGGTTCCAACGGTTTCCAATGACCCGGGTACAAATGTAATTGATGTGTCCTCTTCCGTTAGCGGAATGGTTCTGTCCTGCAACGCCTCTTACCCTGTTGAATGGACCTTTCATCATGAACAGGTGCGATGTTCATTTTCAGTTGACACTGCGAATCGAGCTTCATATTGCCAATTTTTTTATAAGCGCAGAATATTGACTAATTTATCTCCATGACTGTCAAATAATGTTTTAAACTATCAATTATGGATTTTCAATGTCTGCAGTTTCAAAACAATTGCACGACTCGAGAAATTCTAACGATTTTTCGGTTTTATTTATTTTCGGTTGTGTACTTAAAAAACGAAATAGCGCAACTGACTTGTAACCATTTTGGCTGAAACATAATTTTTGAGCAAGGCGTTACCAAAGCAAATTCAGAATATTTCCCAAGTAACCTTATCTTTGTTAATCCTTGCAAATATTTTTTTTTAATTGGCCTGAATTTAACAAATCTATATATCGTACTACTAGAGCCGAACCATTCTGATTGCAATGCCGGGAAAGAAACGAACATCATGAAGCACAAAACTGAAATTAACTTGACATTGATTGTTTTCTAAAACCAAAAACCAAATGCGAATTAGGCAGGATTCGAATAAAAGAATTCAAACTAATCCACACCGCTATAGTGCATGCCTAGAAATGCTGCTTCAACTTCTAGATTTGCTGTGACAGAAGCATTACAGTGAAAATGAAAGCAAATTCTTCATCCTAAACTGAGTTTATTCTCTATGAGACTATATTTAACTGGCAAATTACACACGTTCAATTATGTTTACTCTGCAGCTTATGTTTCAACGGGGCGGAAGTCGAGGGCGCTGGCTCACCACGGTAAGCACAATTCGGAAGTCTGGAAAACTTACGGACCCTTACTCCTACACAGCAGAGTTGAGATTTGTTGGAGATTCGTCTAGCATCACCGGGAATTACACCTGCCAGAAGGTGGACGATCCAAGCGTTTCATCCAGCAAATATATTTATTGGGAAGGTAAGAATGTAAGAATAATTGTAGATACGAGTACTTTATAAGTGCAAGCTGCAAACATTGCTGCCGTTTGGGTTTGTTTTGTTCAAAATCTTAGGTTTTTAGTCTCTATTCTCTATGAGAATTCTCATTGATGTTTGATTTTCAATTGGCAGGTAGCTCACCTCCATTTTTAATACACGCGGGACAGAGTCGAACTGTTGTAGTAGACCTGAAATCGCCAGGAAGCCCAGTAATTATCCCTTGTAGGGTAGCTCGTCCCGATATACCTGTGAAACTACTGAAGTTTTCCGACAAGGTAAAACTTAGAATAATGGATATTGATACACAGAGGCACGAATATTTAAAGTGAACTGAATAATTCATTGACTAACTTTTATCCGATTTCTTTCTCAGCAAAATAACAGTGAAGCTAAATGGGTGGAGTTAACGCCAAATGAATATGGAATTAAATTTGATCCAATTCAAGGCTTCATTCTGAGAGATCAAAAGGATCCATTAGGAAAATATAAATGCACTGCGAATTCTGAGCCTGAAAAGGATTTCTTGCTGATTTCCGCAATTTCTTCAACGGATCCAGGTACGCTCAGGCAGTTTACTGAATGAAATGCACGAAATTATTCCAAATACTTTAAATTATATGTGGAAACAGCGGCGAAGCCTCAAGAATTCAAAAACATGATGAACCGTCCAGCTTCCTTCAAATTCGACAAAGAGAAGAGACAATTTGTTTGCTGTTCTAAGAATAGTCCGGCTCCCAAAATGATGCATTTCTATTGTGACCATCCTACAACGTGCAAGTTGAGAAAAAATTCATTATTGGATGTAAGTCTGGCATATTGCATTTTTCTGGTAATGAATGGGGTCGTTTTGCTGAGTTGGGCAAAACACTTGAAAAGGTATTTTCAAAATACTTTTTTAAAGCAATACTTTGACGAAAAATCCAATACTCAAAATAAAACACTCGTTTTCGCCAAAATACAAAATATATGTATTTTGAACTACAGGTGCAAGTATTTCAGATATATGTTTTTCTAAACCTTAATAAAATAACTGCAGACTTTGAAATTTTGACCGTCCGTGTACACGATAACTCGACTAATACTCAACCGATTGACCTGAAATTTTCAACATAAGCTATTCGATTCACAAGTAAGGACAAGTTCGAACTTGGGGTCAGTGGGGTCAAAGGGTCATCCTCAACAGGTCACACATAATTTTTGTACACTTCTGCAAAAACGGCTAAGCAACGAAAAATAAACAACTACGTAAACAACTACTTCTTTACAACAGGAATTCATTAATTCAGTAGAGCCCTCCAAAATTCAGTCGCAAATTACAACATTAAGTACAACTCACTATTACAAATACTCATAGTTGAGTTGAGCATTCATACATTTCTGACTGCAGTTGTTTGTTACTAAAATCGAGTGTGTAGCAGGAGGCGCAGCTGACGAACCGGCTAGTAAAATATAACAAAATCCAGAAAATTTGTATATAAAATAAAAAACTATTTACAAAATACAAATTACCGAATACAAAAAATATATATAATGCTTTGTAAGAGAGAATTCAATATTCAATCAGTCATAAAATGAATAATTCCATATGATTTTATTTCTGCGGTGATAAGAGAATTTACGGAAGAAAAAATACCGAAAAGTTCGGCACGTATGGCTACTTTGCCAAATAATTAACTGAAAAGTATTTCGATGCTCGATGGCATCAAAACCGTCCAAAATAAATAAAAATACTTAAGTGAAAATACAGAAGTACAAAATACGCTGTCAAAAATATATTTTAAATAAGCATTTTAAATATACAGTGAAGATCAATGGGTCCAGATTTTTTGAAATCCTAAATGACTCCTTCGGTTTTGCGAATTAAAGAGTGTCACGTGTTACTTCTCAGATTCGTCACTGCTGTGTTGTTTCTATGCTAAACTTGTGCGAAAAATGGTAGCAGTCGTACGCTTGCTGGTGCGAATGTGGAAAATCCAAGTTTTCCAAAGATACAATGCGTTAGTAACGAAACAGAGACCAAATCACTTGACATTTCTGAGTTCGTAATACCCAGGTATTTATCCCGGCGGGAAAAACAACTGGACCCGTTGTTTTGGCCTTCACTGTAGCATTTTGAAAACACAAGTATTTTGCCCATCCTGCTTTTTTGCAGGTGAAAGCATATGTACCTGTTATTCTCTACTTTGGACTAGATGGAGAACGCTGGAAAGAAAATTGCAAATAACCCTAGTTGTGCAGCGATTAGGATGTACGTTCTGACTTCTGGAGTGATACGATGCCTTGGAGATGGCATTGATATGGTCAAGGAATATTTCTTCCCATCTGGATTTCAATTTGGATTCAGATCAAGACGACGAAACGATACTCAAATTGATGATCCTTGTAAGCCCATCGATTTTCCAATTTGTGCTTTTGAACTAATTCAAATATTTTACTGATTTCAACAGATTATAGCTGGGACTCTGTCAATGCTTCCAGAATGATTTCAGTTAACGTTCCACCCGCTCACATTTACGTAGGAGACAATTTTACTTTCTCATGTCAAGCATCCAATTTTTATTTTTCTCGTGGGATACGCTGGATTGTTGAATGGACGAATAAGACAACTGTGCTTGTAGAAGGTAAGACACATATGATTTACTGTGCATGAATAGCCTTAACGTTAGGAAGGTGAGTGAAATAAAAGGTATATTTTTTTTTAATGCAGAGGAGATCGTTAATGCGTCTTCAGTCCTCCACGGCTTTCAATTTTTCCGTCGAAATATCAACAGTCTCGAGCTTCCGGTTACAGCTAATCTGAGCTCAGTCACTTGCATTGCACCAGTTTGGAATACTACGGAATGGAAAAATAAAACGATTTCTGTAGATGTTCGACGTATGTTCATCCTGTTCTTAGTTCTAACATCATTTTATAATTATTTTAGAACTATTATCTTTTTCCAAGCATGGACACTTTTTTAAACACCAATTTAATATCTCAAACATTGTTCTTTCAGTCCCAACGCTTCCCGTAATTCTGGGCCAAGACAAAGAAGTATGGACATGGTACGTGAACGAAACGAACAAGGTTCTGAAATGTAACGCATCTGGTGATCCGACTCCGTCGTATAGTTGGAAGAAAAACAATCAGGTAATATGCATAGCAAAAATTGCAACATTAAACTCAATTAATAATGGCATACTTCATGGATTTCTTTTTAAACCCAGACCGTGTATAAGGGAGTTTGGGCTGGGAACAAAATCATGAACATAACGCGTGTCAACTATGACACACAGGGAGAATATGTGTGCACTGCGGAGAACATTGGCGGCAGTGTCAGGAAAATCATTCAAGTCGTAGTTATCGGTAAGACAAATCCTTCTGCCCTTGTCGGTGAAACAGGGTCAAAGAGTTCAACGCTTACCTTCTTTATTGTAGAGAAATCATCTAGCGGTGCAGTTGTTGCAGCGGTGCTTTCAGTAATTGGCGTTCTCATATGTTTGGTTGGAATTGGTGTCCTGGTTCAGCGACTTCGGAAGCAAAAAGTTGTCATTAATCATCTGGCAGCATCCGCCTTCAAAGAGGTGAACGAGCAAGGACAACCTCCGAGAGTTCCTGTAGAACCCGAATTTACGGTCAATAGTGGAGAGCGAAATGAATATCAAAAGGGTGCACCTAGTTTCGATGAGGGAAATTATCACAAACTTTAATCCGTTGAGCTAAAGTTCTAAGACAATTTATTCATTCGGCATGCACCAATCTGTAACTGGAATATTTTTTCGAAAACAAAATTAAATAAACATTGAATTGTATGTTCCGCCCGAATTTGTATTTCATTTAGAAGAGATGATGACTACAGGGGGTTAGCTTTGTTCAAGTAAAATATTCCAAAATATCCACTATAATGTGCAGGACCTAAGCGGCGTTTTATGCGAAATTACATTGGGGGACAATTCATAGCGCGACAATTCATAGCGGGCAATTCATAGTGGCGACAGTGCATAACGGGGACAAATAATGGCGGTGACAATTCGTAGCGTACCAAATTCATTGTGGTGACAATTCATAGCAGGGGACAATTCATAGCGGGACAATTCATAGCGTTAATTTTTTTCGCCATTAAAATCAATTTTATTATCGAAGAATAGGAATGCAGGATTCAAAAGTCGGCCACCACGGAGAATTGTCGCTCGCATAGTGCCAATTTGTACTGTACTAGTGTGTAATGGTTTTATGGGAAGTCGCTAACTGCCATTAAAGTTTAACCCATGTTGTTCAGCATTACAGAATATCACATGATTTCGTTTTATTTAAAAATTCTGCATCCAAATTGGTACAAGAGGTTAACTAAGTCAACCCCGCACTTTGGTGACGCATAGGAGCCTATATAGGTTGGTAAATATTAACTTAAATTATGGGATTCAATTCAACAAATTAGAAATATGAATTAAGAAGAATAGCAATTTTAAGAATTTTTAGTTGATAGGTATCCGTTTTAGTGGATGAAAATCGTAGGAACTGCTCTACTATTTGTGCAATATTTGTTGCGTTTGATTTTTTTAAATTAATGAATCAGTCAATTAACTACACAATGTATTAATGTATCCTGTTCCAAGTTAGTCCAACCCTTAATATTGATTAGGAACATTCTCCTAGTCAATATTAAACGTTTGGAAGGAACAAGACTTGTTTACGTACATTGATTTAGGAAATAGTTTCTCGGCTTTGAATTGTCAAGCAATGAATTGTCTGAGTATGAATTGTTCCGCTACGAATTGTCCCCTGCTATGAATTGCCCCCCCCCGCTATGAATTTGGTACGCTAAGAATTGCCGCCGCTATGATTTTCCCCCGCTATGTACTGTCGCCAATATGAATTGCCCGCTGTGAATTGTTGCGCTATGATTTGTCCCGCTAAATAATGTGTGCAACCGGCAACCGTTTTATGCAGTCAAATATCCAGCATGCAAAAAATATGCAGTAAAATTTGCAGCCTTTACGCCTTTTTATGCAAAAATATCTAATTTGCAATGCAACATGAAATATGCCGCAATATCTTCTCAAATATTTAATTATAATCTAACGTCATATGCGGCAGGCCACAGGCTACCGATTTGTTTCAAATTCGAGCATAGCTTTTGCATAGCATTGGGCTTTAAGTTATTGTTTCGATCCTTGTTGTGCTCCGTATTTCTCAAAAAAATATTTTAAAGTTTGGGCAATTACAATTAAAATTTCAATTGCAAACCAAACACTACAGAACACGAAATACGACGTCATATTTTGTTTTACAACGTGAGTCACTTCCTTCTTAGTCATTTTCTGTCTAAGTCTTTCGTCTGTCCTTGCATTGCTCTATGAACAGAAAAGTCAATTAAAAGGAACGATTAGTTAAGTTTTAACGTGTAGCCGTGGATTAGAGCGTGGCCCATAATCTTTTCAAATATTTAAATGACTTCTCTGTGAGATAGTGCGACGTGCCCTAAAATCCTTGGATGTTGTTCTTTTACATCTATATGCAAGGTATATTTAATTTTAATCCTGATAATTCAATCATTGATCCCAGCACGCTTTGCGTCTTTTGCTACTTAATTACGAAGGGAAAAGAACATCGATTAAACTCCAATGTGTTCAACATGTCATTTGTCAATTTTTGACAAATTTAGTTTTCGGCAGTTTTCGGCAGTGCCGAACTGCCGAATGCCGAATATTATTGGCGGTGCCAAAAACTAAGTTTTCGGCACTTTGCCGCATTGGGAGAACACTGCTCACAATAATGTAGGTAGCAGTTGCACTAGACTTCATTGTATTGGGAGCGGGATAACTCACACAAAGCACAAAGTTACTCAACATTTTCCCAAACCTACTCAAAAAACTGGAGCTCCCTACTCAAAAGTTGGAGCTCCTTACTCAAAACTTGGACCAAGCTACTCAACATTTTGGTACTCGTTACTCAAGCTCCAGGTATAAAAACAGAGCTCTGGCTCCCAATCTACATCCAGTCCACATTTTGCAGTCTCTGAAGTAACAAGCTGTAATATCTCAACTCTCATCATGTCTGGCCGAGGAAAAGGAGGAAAGGTGAAGGGAAAGGCAAAGTCCCGTTCGTCCCGAGCT
>JAQFXZ010000631.1:0-17182 GCA_034694025.1 Ceratophysella scotica | reverse complement strand
GTGTGTTAGCACACAACCCCATAAGCTCAGCATTACGCTTGAGAATCCCCTTGCGTAGGCTTCTGGAACGACCAATACGGGCTGCAATGCAGGCAGACGCTGACTCGTATGCAGACGAGATACGGTTAACATTAAGATTATGGAACATGCCCTAGCCACCTATCACATCCACCCACTGTAGCCACCCAACATTCTGACAAACCTAAACCTAACCTAACCAGAACTTACCAACTCTCGTTTCCGGTATAAACCCATAGGGTCAAAAAGTCAGAAACGCTTCCAAATGTACCTGTTTCACTGGTTACAATGAGTGGTTACAACATGTTTCAAATTTAGTGTAACCGACGCGAAAGAAAGCCACTCAATCTCAAGTCCCAACTGAACTTACATATTATGTGTTTGAGGATGGTTGATTCACCAGTTTTCACAACATAAATAACAATAAAGCACCTTTCTATGAATGATTAGAACTAAATTAATATCCCTTAGCAAAATTTTTTAGTTTACAGAGAAAATAATACCACATAAATCAACTTCAAAATACAAGTGTAAACGTGTACGTTCAACACATACTGTGCAATGCATATGGATATGCATAGCAGCATCGTATAGATTGAAGATTGAAATATTGTATTCAGCTTTAATTTTTTTAAAATATTTATTGAATATTGAAGTTTTGCGCTTTAACAAGTTGTGCATACGCTCAAAAACTGCATTAAATAGCTGCATGAGCTGTGATAATTCTCAGATGGTCGCTTTGCATTTCTTCGCACATCACAATTACCGGTACCTACCAAACAGTAACGCTAAATTCAATATAATGCAGGTGCATACTCCCAAATTAACAGAATAAACTCCGCTAAATGTAAACACGTGGCAAATGTCAAAGATGACATTGATCAAGGGTGGAGGACGACTTTCTAATGAACCATTCGTATGCAAAATGCTACCCTTTGAACACACTTAAGATTTCCAGATCAAATCAGAATCCCCGTGCCATGTAATTATTTCCAGTTCCAAAATCCTGTACTTGAACTTTGTTTAACCATAATTGGTACAGTGTTTAATTGCAATAATTAGGCGCACGACAATGTGGAGGCGCTGAATGGGCTACAGATGTTAGCTGGTTAAGCATAGGGTTGTTTGCACTATAGCGTGTGGGGTGCTTAATGACGCACAGTTGAATTCTCTCTACATAATTTGACGCTGTCATGAAATTCATGAACAAATTGCCATGGTCAGGAAAACGGAACGTGACACATTGACGTGTCAGTCAGAATTTTAAAAATATTTGTACTAAAATCTATTGAGCTAGAACATGAGCTAGCTTAAATTGCAAGAAATAGTTTACTGAGTACATTGCGTACATGTAATTTATTCAATGGAATGACGACCACATGCTGGCCGATATAAATATTCCCAGAAAGGATGTAATTCTTAACCAGTTCAATGAATAAATTAAAAGACGCTGGGGACTAAACTTGTACTGTACGGTAAGTGAAATGTGGAATGTTATATTAAAATTCAATATACTCAAATTAGCTAATACGAATCTTCAAGTTTCAAGATCAAGATCAGAATGCTGCTTGAAGTAATTAGGATTTGTGGTGCAAAAAACAGCAAGCATTAGGTCTGGTCAGGGGACTCTGTTTTATGATATGGGAATTACATAAGAGGATCGGCATAGCCTTCATATCTGGTGGAAACAGGTAAGTGCCCTAAGAATAAACATTCCATTTTTTGAAATTGAAAAACCGGGACGCCTATTGACATTTGATGAAAAAATTGTCATTATATCTAGTGCTTGCCATAAGCGTAATGTTAATTTTCGGAGTCAAAAAGCGGGACGATCCCGGGAAAACCGGGACGTCTGGCATGCTTACCTAAGAAGGACTTTTGCAGACGATGCCGATACAAGTTATGCCACAAGACATGCTCAAATTCTTTGAATTGTTTGAATTGTTTTATGAGTTTGATGATATGGATGATTGATGTGTGAGAGTGAAAACACGGATTTTGCACAAAAAAGATAAATGTGAAATCACCGCAAAAGATTTGAGCACTTTACTTTCTTTGGCTGATGGCTATACGTTTTGGGGATAACACGAATATAGTCAAGGTTAGGTTTCAGTGTGACGGGTTTTAAATATTGTAGTTTAGGTGCAAAAGTAGTAAGATTCGGGCAATCAAGTAACTTATTGTGCCTTTCAAATGCTGATGTCTCGGACACGATTCAATAAAGGGCTTCAGCAATTTGTACAACAATTTAAGCAGCATGTGTGAAATTTTCCCCAGGTATTTAAGTCGAATATTTTGGTAAAATCTAGAATTTGACTCGGTGACGACGCCCTGAGATGCCTTAAAAGTTCAAGCTAAATTCACTCCATTGCAAGTTGAAAAATTAGTATCAAGTACCAATATGCGCGAAAACTAGTGAAATTGACCAGGTACTGACAGAATTAAACTAATTTTGCTCGGAGGTGTCCGCAGTGAGCAATCAGACAAAATTCATTTACGGATGACTTATTAAAACTGAATAAAGAGATGTCACGGCGAGTCTATTTTAAGAATTTGCCTCATGGAATATTCGTCTTTGTAAACTTCTTCATATGGAGCCAACATTGAAAATTCGCCTACTAAAATCGCTTGAAATATATTCGTGCTTGCAATGCATATACTTGTACCTACAATAACCTTCGTTAGCGGGCGACTGCAGATCAATGTTCGCCCAGTATTCGCCATTTGAAGAATATTCGCTTATTGTTCGCCGAATATTCGCCCATTTACAGAATATTCGCCCTCAATGTTTGCCGATTTTATTTACTGGTGACTATCAGGCGAATATATGGCAAAATGTTCGGCCGTTCGCCTTCGCCCTTGACTTTCAGCAATTTCTAGACGAATATTCGCGGCATCTCGACCGTTAACCCATTCGACCCACGCATGGGTAAAAAATGAACGAAAGCATGCAGGTTCAACTCGAAATATGTCCATGCAATAGCCATCAATGAAGATCCTAAAGATTTTTGGAACCTCGGATTTGAACCTGACCTTGAATATTATGGTTTAATGTACGGGATGTTGAGTGCAGAAGAATGGATGATGATTGTCTGTTGTAAATTGTAAATAAATGAAAATACGAGTGTAATGACATGGTTCTTGCGTAGTCCCAGCTGGACTTCTTGATACTATTGAACTGTGCGGCTAGGCCCAGCCAGCTTATTATTTATTGTGCATCTGTCTCGGGAAAATGGAATGCCGTTAAGTGTGAAAAGAGGATATGGGATGAAACTCATCTGTCAGTCACACAAGTCTGTAATCAGGCAGAAAAAAAAATGTTGATCTTTTCTTCTTCCGCAATTTGAGAGGGCTACCGGGATATGGAACTGGTTTAACTTTTACTTCCCTATCTCAATCTTAAATTCATGCGGCTGAGCTTCTTTCTGATGCATCTCTGAATCCAAAGCGTGATTACTGTTCCACCTGGTTCCACCAGACCAGAAGAATGACATCATCTACCTCACGTACACGTATCACTTTCAATCTCGTTTTTGGTTTTAGAATTACAAATGTAATTGCCTTCTGTCAGAATCTGGTTTGAATCTCGGATTTGACTATGTGCAGAGTAAAGATCTCACGTACAGTTGCCTTCTGCTGAGATTCTAGTTCCGGCAACAATTTTTCGCGAAATGAGGGAAATCCCGGTCATGCTAAACGCAGTCTTCTTTACAGAAAAAACAAGACATTGCGAATTGCAAATTGCGATTTAGTACAACGAAAGGAACAAGGAACTACACACGAAACGTTGACTAATCTGAATTAATTAATTTAATTGATACTAATTGTAATATTTAATAATAGTTCACTGCTACAACATTTGAATTTTGAACAACATTTCAAAATCTTTAGCTTGTGTCATCAAAATCAAAATTGAATCATAGGCACAGACTGCATTTCTGTTTGGCTTGTGCGTGCGCTGTATGCTTTATGCGTTACCTCTCACATGGCATGGCAATGCATCAAATTTCATTTTCGTTCGATTTTGCATTTAATCAAAATCAAAATACTTGAAAATTGAAATGTCTCTATTGATTTAAAAATGTATTGGCACTCTATGCAAGCCGAAGCGGAATATCAACTAGAGCGAAACTTCAAAATAAGCGATGTTGTCAAGGTCGACGAGAGCGGATTGAAAGAAACCAAACAAACAAAGCAGAACAAAAATAACAGCAGCACCGGCAAAGTCAAAACCAGATACAAATCAAAAGTGCGTGAGAAGCCAACCCGTCAACGTTGTCTGTTTTCTTTCGTATTCGTTTTTTTTAATTTTCGTTTTAAAAAATCACAATTTTTTATTATATTCTTGCACAATTATCTAAAACGAAATAGTATACTTCATTTGAGAGCAAGTCGAGACATGTGGCGGATAAGACCTCGTCCAAGTAGGCGGAGGCGGGCACGAGCTCGACGACTGGCACGACGACGACAACTACAGTTGCGGATGTTCCGCTATAACCAGGTTGACCGTCTACTACTTAGATTAAATTTTGATATTTGATAATTTAGCCTACTAATTATTGGGATATGATGTTGTGTAATTAATTAATATCAAACCGGGTGCAGTGTGAATTTTTGCGAATGAAGTGTGGCCCGGCCGGGGATCGGGTGACCTTTGGCAATAATAGCATAGCACTCAAGATACAATGAACATGTATCTTGAAGATACAATTCAAGTGTATCTTGAAGATACAATTCGTGTATCTTGAGGATACAGTGAAAATGTATATTGAAGATACAATTCAAGTGCATCTTGAAGATAGAAGATACAATGAAAGTGTATCTTGAAGATACAAAGAAAGTGTATTTGAGGATACATTGAAAGTGTATCTTGAAGATAGAAGATACAATTAAAGTGTATCTTGAGGATACAAAGAAAGCCTATCTTGAAGATAGAAGATTCAATGAAAGTGTACCTTGAAGATACAGTGAAAGTTTATCATGGAGATACAATGAAAGTGTATCTTGGAGATACAATGAAAGTGTATCTTGAAGAGACAATGAAAGTGTATCTTGAAGATACAATGAAAGTGTATGTTGAAGGTACAATGAAAATGTATCTTGAAGATCCATACATTACATTGTATCGTATAAGTACCTTTCGATAAGATACAAAGATACAAAATATTAAGTACTTTCAAAATACTTCTGGCTATGAAAAGAATATCTTGAAGATTCAAAAGTTAGTAAGATACGCCATAATAAGTGAGATACTCTAAATACCAATTTATTTTTCAAATTCAAATTACATCCAATATATTCAGTTTAAGTACTTACAAGATACTTCCATACCGCAAAATACAAGATACAGAAGTAAAATCCTTTAATTTTGGTTTTGAATATACGTATCCTAAGAAACATTATCTTCAGGATACTTTGTATCTTGCCTAGCTTTGCGTCTGTATCTTCAGTAAGTTATTTGTCTAGCCTCTGAATGACATCCATCCATAATGACACTTTTTTTTTAATCTCCAAGATACAACACAAGACTCGATGCCCGAAAAGTTGTGACATGCATTGTACTGTGTGTAAAGTAATGACAGTATTTCAAAAAATATTTGTATGTGCGTGTGTGTGTTTTTGTACAACATACCATTTTATGAAATTCATCCGAAGAATTAAATTTTATTCAGGTCCGACCAATTTCACCACCGCCCTTCAGCTCATCATCCTCTTCCAGTAGTTCTTCACTCGGGTCCATTCCACGACCCTGTTCAGCTGAGTCCTCAACTTCTCAACCAGAGTCCTCATCGAGTGGTTCGGAAGGACGTCGTAGCGTATCTCCATCAACTTCTACATCTTCGACTGCAACGATTCGACCAGCAACAGCTTTCCATTTTGTCGAAGCGGAAGGGACTCTGACCTTGGATTCTTTTCAAAGTAAAAGCAAACATGATTTTGACGTTCTGGAGTCTGACTACTGGGAATTCCTTCGGAGCCGTCCGAATACGGTTGTTGAAGTGTTCACTGCTAGTGAACAGAGAAAAGATGATAAGAAGGTAAATTACATATTTAAAGAATAAGAGTACTACCATGATTTTCAACATCAACCAAATAGTTCGCATTGGTTCCAGAGTCCAGTCCATGCTATTTTCAAATGAACTCATACATGGAGAGGGTAACCAATATGTTGCAAAGACTTATGCTACAACGTTTCAAAACGAAAATCACATCATCTGTAGTTTCCAAAATTATCTTGAAAAATTGCTAAATTCATTGTTTCATTTAATCTAAAGATCTGTTCGGTAAATCGATTGGATTGTTTCTGAAAGACAAGTATCCTTCGACATATTTTAAAAAATGTTTATTAAAATGCTTCAATGTTGCCGTAGACAACGCCTGTTCCATCATCAGCCTCGGCACCTGTCCTCGGAAGTACTGGCCAGAACCATGGAAGTGTCGTCCGCTCTGTATCCGAAGGCGCTCAACTAGGCTCGAGCAAGAGCAAAGGTGTCAATTTTCTACCTGTACCATCTTCAACGGTCGTCTTGAAAAAAGGCACAGCAGGCTCGGCTACATCCTCATCCATGGAAGTCTTGCATGCTGTTCGGACTGATCGACTCATTGTTCCGGATTCTTCGTCTATTATGTCTGGATCAACCGTGCCGGGGAAGTCTCGTCACAGGCAGCTGAATACTGCTGAACTATTGTAAGGCTTTCAATACTACTGAGTTGAGATGTTGGAAAGAGAATCAAATCATGAATTATGTCGCAATATTAATCTAAATCCATATTTCCTAGTGCGAAGCAGGTCGAGAAGGAACGACGTCGAGCTGCTGGTCTTGAAGTTACGTCATCGACTTCGTCCACAGTTGACGAGAATGATGTGAGAGCTGACATACGAATGCGACGAAGAATCAAGTGGCTCGGTTGTTGCCATTGTTTGGGCAGAATTGGAAGAAAGATTCGTCACCGATTCTGTCGGGCCTTTCAATACATCTTCATGAAGTATAAATGGTGCTATCGTCGTAACGTGACCCAGGAGGAGGTGCATGACATGCATATGATGTGGAAGTGAGTTACTGTCAGATATTTTAGGTGTTTGTGGTGTTGGTAAGCTGCAATTAACCAAATTGCTAATATCAAATGACCGCTTTTCTACAGGTATGTCGGCCGAACGAGCAACTCTGCTTCTTACGTGGCTAGTCTGTATCGATACGCATCGGTAATTTCCATTACATGAAAAGGCTTTAAAACTTGGTATTATTTTGCTTATTACGGATGTTGATATGAATTCACAGATGGCCAATCTTCCCAAGGGTCGGATTGAGACATTCAAAGCTCGAAAAGTTGGTCTACGTAACGTTCACGTCACGATTCGCCACATGGACCGAGCAATTCAGCTTTGTCAGCAAGTGAACGACGCTCTTGGCTTCTCCGAGATTTACATGTTGACGAAACCAAGTACCGAGCTGAATCGAATGCTCGATGGGCGATCCATCATCGGGAACTATGCTTGGCTATTCACATATGCGATTGATGTTTTGGATATTCCGAAAGCTGAAGCAAGAGAGGCCTACAGCGGACTCCATAAACAGTTCGAAGGGCTTTTCTCGTCCTCAATCCATTGTTGGTCAGCAGTTTGCCACGTGTATGGAACAATTATGAGTATTCTTAAGAAAATGGAAGCAATTGTTGTACGTTGGGTGCTTAACGTTCGGGCTTATACGAATACGGGAGGTGCGTTTGACATCGAACATGTGAAATACAAAGATGAAGTGATTCATCGTGAGACCTGGAAGAAGGTCAAGGCCCGGAATGACATGCGAATCAGATACCACAAAACGCATTTCAAATCCTGGCTGGATATTCCTGATCCGCCCGAGTTGAACATCATTACGCGGATTCAGGGTATGGACAAGCACTGGCACGATTTTGACGCACTTCACTGGCGGGAACAAACGAAAACAATCAGCCATTTGATGAAAAGAGCCAAGACTTTGGGAGACGACATTTTTGAGCTACTCGTTGCCTTGGATAACGAGATCTTCATCCCTCGAAATAAGCGGAAGAGACGACGAAAGGAACCCAAGTGCATCTATCAAGGCATTAAATATCTGCGACAGAACTTTAAGCAGTTCCATGAGTTCCCCACGAACATGGTGAAGGCGTCTGAAGTACTGGAGTTCAATGAGATCGGACGGATTTTGCTGGATAAGATTGATGCTCTCTTCTTGGAAGCTAATAAAATGAAGGATGTGGGACGAGAGGCACGACATATGATTCAGTTGTCATATGAAGTACTTCGAACTAAGCATGGCTGGCCAATTCCTGAGTACACTGATCGAGCCAATAAGCTGCACCGTAGATTCATGCTTCGTTGGGCTCATCATGAATTCTTCCGAGCTCGGGAGTGGGCAATGGATATGGTAAATCCCGAGGCGCTCTTCAACTCAAGCGTTTACCAAGTCTTCGTCAAATGGGTTCCTTGCCGAGTTGGCAGAATTCTGTTCTCCGTTGAGTAAGTTTTAATACAAAGAATGCCTTCGTAGCTTGAGTTTTCTAAACCGTTGTTACCCTACTTCCTAAACACTCGGTTTCATTTACAGAACACCTGAAGAGGTGAAGAAAAATCGTGCTAAAACTGCTCCGGATATGGACAGACCTGACGCGCCTGTTGTTCGTCTTACGTTGGATCAAGCCTTGAAAGTGCCGCTGAAGCTTGATGTTGCTACTGCTGAGAAAATATTTCCACGTCGTTTCTAGTCAATTGTCTACTGCAAAACTAGAAGAGATGCCATGAATTCGAAAGCAAAATAAGAGACAAAATTCAAAGTACCAACGAAAACATGACAAGACAGTCGATGTAAACGAAGTAAAACTATTCGAAATAGAAATACAAAATTGGATCACTTTGTACGATGTGAAGCGCCAATGATGTCAATATGGCAATAAATAAACGAGAATTATTTAAAATTCGTGTCGTTGAAGCTACCTGAACTGAAAGGCTTACAGCAAGATCGGCCGATCGACTGTTAGAAAAATTGGGTCAAGGTCAAATTGTATTCTTTTACCGAAATGCGTATTGGTATTTAACACAGACGGATTGTAAACAACAGCCACATTCGTACATTTATTCCAATAATGTAGTGAAATCAATTTGAACGAAAAAAATATATAATTAAAAACTCAACAACGTAACACGCTCTAAATTAATTGACTGAGGAGAACTAGTATGTCACCTTGGGTGATAATGGCATTTTAAAGGTTTCATTAAACCGAAGCACGTCAAAGGAGCCAAAACAAAAAGAGCCAAAAAAGGTCAACACACGTAACACCAAGACAAAGATGTTCGAAACGGTTAGCTTAGGTTAGGTTCTTAGGTTAGGGAACAAGTAATTGCCCTTTAGATTAGGTCAGGTTAGGTCTTTGGCTGTTTCTTTTTTAATTATGTTGGCAGTATTTTGGCTCTTTTTGTTTAGGCTCGTTTGACATCTCAATTAAACCGAATAACATTTAAAGGATTGTATGACATGATATTCAACTACGAACAGGGCTGGATAAACATGTAATTGAAATTACTGTAATTAAGGTACGGACTTTGCACACAATTTACAATTGGCAATTAATGATATTTACGTTTCAAGGTGTCAAATACTATGAAATATCTTAAACAATATGCAGCCTTTCTACAGGTCTCCGTTTTGCAAATTGCAGAACATCCAAAAATTAAATAGATGTTGAACTTACAGTTTGAAATTTGTATTGTCACAAAACAATCATAGTTGTAGTAATAATTGACTTGAAAATTAGATTCGTGAACCTTAGTCACATGTAATTTCAATTCCATTTCCAAATACTTTGCCCAGCCCTGTCCACTACACAGTCAGACGTCTACAAAACATTTTAAGTTCCAAACGCTTTGGGATTTACATGCAAAGGTCTTATTTAGGACAAGCCCCAAACAAGACAAAGCCATAAATCCAAAAGAAGCACCAGTTGGATCAGTTAGCCATCAACCATAATGAACCGAGTTCCCCTCCAGCCCGCTTCAAAGCTGACCTTGAGTTTTATAAGTAGGAGATGGAAGTCAGTTGCATCATGTGACGCCTTTCTTAACTATTACAGTAGCCTAAACAACATTAGTTACACCACTTCAACTTGGTGTTACAACCTTCCAGGTAAATACAACGAATCTCACATGGAAAGATTGAACATACGATATACGACTACTTATCTTGACTACGCAGTATGTTCCATTAGTTTCAACTTAATCTACTTATTGTCCATCAAGTGCACACTGGTTCTATGTATAGAGGACAAGAGGTCGTGAAGGTCGTCAGTTTAAGTACTTGCCATGATATCATGTGTTGATTGTTCAATTCTAATGTGTTTGAACGACCTACGTCCTGTTCTCTACTTCACAGTCACAGTTCAGATGCGCTTCTACCCACAATTTTAGGATGTAAACATTCACAGTTACAGTTCGTTTCTTCACAAATGACAGGATTGTCGTATTTTCTATCGCAGATCATTATTTTAGCTTGAATTCTAAATCCCGGATTTTCCGATTGATGCTATGCTCTCCTTGTCAGTTGCACTTAGAGACCTTTGTTGTAGTAGACAACCGTTGGTGCATTAGGAAGCTTCTTAATACGTTCCTGGAAAAGAAAGATGCATTTGAAAAGGCTTAAAAATTAAAAAGGATATTCGGAATAGATAATTGAATACATACTTGCAACTCTGGTTCCAAGCTGGAAACGGAAATTGATGACTTCTGCGGGAACAAAGCGCAGCACATTGGCGTAGCGAAAGTGAGACAAAATCCGCAAAGAAGAACTTGGAGCGGTGCACCCAACATTGGGAATCGTTTCAAAACACCGTTCCGCTCAAGACGGTCCATGAGGATTGGTGGAAAGACTAGAATTTAGGATTACATTAATGTTAGTCGCTGAGATGTAAATTCAATATTGTAATTAAAACAAGCATTTCATTCATTCTACAGTACTTATTATGAGCAAGGCAAACCATATAAAAAATACGCAGATAAGAAGAAGACAGACTGAAGTCACAGTGAGTCGGGACGTTTATAGTGTTAGGTTGGCGTGACAAGAAGCTCAATAAGCTTTACAGAGTTAACATATGTGGTGCATTCAATTCGTATTTCAACAGGTAATTCGAAATCGGCAAATTCAAATATGCAAGTCAGACTTAAAGAAACTAGGGAAAGAAGTAAAGAACCGCAAAGAACGAAATGTGCGTTTTCAGGCTCGTTTGCAATTTCTTCATTTGAAAATTCTGTAACGATTTATATTAAATACAAACTCAACATCTCCTTCGTAAAAATAAATAATCAAAAATATACCCAAGAGAAAATACAATCATACAATCATTCGTAACCAAACCAGTTAAATTAGTGATTCAAACCAAGTGAACCCCACCGAATACTATTGGCAAATTAAACTATTGGCCATCTAAAACAGTGCTAAACTGATACGGACATAAAATCGTTTGGAAAAGAAGCACAAAAAAGCAAAGCGTTAAAACCCAACACATATGAATTATAGCCGAACTAAGTACCCATGCTGGGCACGGCCATTCCAATGCGAGATAAGACGACTTGAGCAATTCCCTCCCGAGCTGCCACAGTCGACTCCCCCAAGCGATTTCCGTCAACATCCGAAACTAAAATCCCTTCACGTAGCTCCCTGTGAGTGCACAAAAAGCCCCAGTCTCTCATGAAAAAATGACAGTGACAGAGGCGAGGAAGTAAAGAAGTGGTCAAATACTCATTCCCGGTGAGGCCATCAGGATTCGACTCAGTACCACCGAGGCTATTCCCACCTTTGCAGCCTTCTGGGACTCGCCCAGCCGATTCCCATTGTCATCGACGATGGGAATCCCGCCTGATAGTTCTCTAATTAACCCAACAAGGGTATTAAGTATCAATACATCACTTTGGACTAATGCTTAGCAAATTCCCTACTCAATCCTTTAGCGTTTTTATAGGAGTACCCACTCATTTATATAGTAGAGCGCATCAATTGAAAAGGAAGCGCTTCAAGATCCGGGAGATATGTTAATGTCAATTTGGAAAGTTACCCATGTTCCAAAATCGCTAGCCAGTTTGCCTAACCGCCAGCGCAGCTAGTCAGTTTACAAAATCGCCAGCTTTAGCTAGCCAGTTGAAAATTGATTGCCATGGCTTGGCTAGCGATTTTGCAAACGGAATGACTTTCCATATTGGCTCTAAAATTATATAAATAATATATTTGAATATACTAAATAATTAACACGAAGGGAGTTACGTCATTTTGAAATACGCGCCCTAATACAAAAACCACACAATAGCATGGTGCATGTTTACCACCTATTCCTGGTGTCAACCATACCCAGGCAATAACCGTCAACAATTGACAAACTGTCATTCAAAAGAACCAATTGGAAGATCTAAATTGTTCAAAATTCAGTAAAAAACAACAAAAACAAATGGAACGGAAGACAGTATTTTGATGAAGGCCACGTTTTTACAACATCACCGGTTCAAACGGTTGAATCAGGAATAGGGTTCAAACATATATATCATTATGGTTCCTTAAATGAAATCTTCACTTCAGCTTAACACTGAAGTACAGCGTTACGATTTATGACTTCTCATTTCATAGAACAGCTGAACCTAGTGAGCAAGTTACTTACTTCATCCGCATCATTGGAATGTTGACGCAGTTGGCAGCGGCCACTGCAGCAAATGGAACCCAACGACCGATGAGTGGTGGAGCTTTCTACAAAATGAAATGCACATGAAACCTTAGTTCTCCTTAAAAAAAGCGCTTACTTGGAAAACTATTTTCGAGAAAGCGAAGCAATACCTTCACCATACTGTTCAAAGTAAGAGCCGTTCCCAGTGCACCACCAGTTGCAAGGACGTACGAAGTCGCCAATTGACTGGAATTATACATTCGTATGACACGTTGAAAGCACCTTTCCACAAAATAGCACCTCCTTCAATTCACCGATTTTACTTACGAAACGCTGAGGGGAGAGTCTCCACTGCGGTTGGAGTAGTTGACCACGGCATTGAACGACTGATTGAACCATTGCCAAAACACGACAGCCTGAGTTGATCTACATACAGTAAAATAGTCGGTGTTAATTTTAATGTCAGTTTCAGTTGATTATTTAAATACCATAAATATACTTGATATTATTTGAGGAATATTATCCGACGACGATTCCTTACTTATAGAACGTCAGCATACTCCCTGTAATGCACATGTTCATTGGGACCTGTGCAGACATTCGTCCCACAATGAGCATCTTTTCACCGGTATCAGGATGAAAAGCAGAGTCATAGATGCTTTTGGCACGCCACAATTCATCTTCCGTCAGACCCGGGATATCCTCACCTTTCCTGTAGGTACAAAAATAAATCACACGGGTTTGTTAAATGTGAGACGTCAAACACAATTTTAACTTTTAACGTAATCACAGATAGAAATCTGATGCGAGTAGGACATTTAATTGGACACACAATATGCACTAGAACAATAGAATCTCAAGAAACCTCAAAACCAGATTTTACATGCTACTCAGTGAAATGTATCTCTATTTCGCAATCGACAAGAGTGTCTGAACATATCGCATTTCGCATTGCCAAAGGCACAATTCTCAGAAGAAACCAGAATAGAAAGCCTCAAATCAAACATCGATAGCACGAGCACAGAATTTCCAAAGAATTCAGCTTTTGCTTCAACACCTCGGATCATCGCATCGAATTACCAATTATTCTAGAGCTTTCGAAACCGTAACTTTCGTTACCGACACCCCATTTGCATTGAGATTTGTGTGATTGGAAGATCCTCATCTTCCGAAAAAGGGTTTCGAAGAGTCTAGACCTTATGGCCGGAGGATTCCCTGAACGTTAGGCGAAAGAACGTTAGGCGAAACGCTGTTTTGGGGTACTTGTAACTTTAGGCGAAACTGATTTCTGACTGCGTAGAACCTTATTCGAAATAACATACAACGTACTTCAAGGTTGCTGGTTCCACCTGAACCAAAACGTATATCATAAGGCGCAGGAATTAGGACTTCAGACACGTTATCAGAATGTGATAAGATATTTGGAAAATTTGCAAAAATGTTTCCGGCTCTGGCTTTTGTCCCTGCAAGTGATGTGCGACGTTTCCAGCAGGTATACGAATTAACACCACAAGAACTTCAACCACTTGCTGGTTATTTCGAGTCGACTTGCATAGTAACTATTGGCTAAAAAATATAGGAAGCTAAACATGCGACTTGTGCGATGGGTACAAGCCAACTTTTAAATTAGCAAAGTTCAGAAATTGGATCACCCGAATTACTGTGTCTCTGACTTTTGGATCGGATTTGATTGACTGTTCCCTTCTTCAATGACTCCCGTTTTTCATATTTGATAACTGTAATATATTCCAAGTCAATAAATCAATTCACCTAAAGTTCTTAGTCGTTTCGCCTAAGGTTCCACGGTGATGAAATTCATTTCGCCTAAGGTTCTATTTTTCATTTCGCCTAACGTTCTTTCGCCCAACGTTCCGGCTACCCTTCTCTACTTCTGCCAAGAATTTGGATGACGCGAATCACCCCCTAAAGTCCCATCCAATCTCCACAAAAAAGGACACTGAAATCCAAACTATTCTTTCTCCATCTCTGCAGCGCAATGGAATTTCTCCAAACACACAGTAGCGTTACAGTAGTGGTTCATTCTTTTTGTATTTTTTATTTCTTGTACTCATCAATCCAACTTAAATACACAGTATAACTCTGCAAGCTTAGCACTACTTATTTTTACACAAGAAATAGTTTCGAGTAGGTAGTTAGGTAGGTCGCGTGTTTCTTTTCTACAGCACCGTCGCCTTATGCACAAGGCGAGAAATATTTCAACATTATCCCAGTTACCCAGCTACATACGAGATTGTATGTTGGAGCTGGAGCTAGTATGAATAAATGAATATTTTACAAAGTAGCCTGCTACTATGGAAAACGAATTCTAAAGAACGTTATATACCGCTAGCAAAAACGTATATACCCGATTTCTGTAGTCAGCTGCTCTTACTCGGAATTTTACGCTCTTTCCAATGGTGTAATTCTTAATTTAATTCTTATTCTTATACAATTCTTATATAAGGGCCCGAACAAAGCAAATTCATCTCAAATCGTGCGTTTAGGTATACTTGATTTGAATTTAAAAATTATACCCTTGGAAATGGCGTAAAATTCTGAGTATGATCGGACTACTACATAAATGATAACACACACATTTACCAGCGGTAATAAACGTCCTTTGGAATTAATTATTCATATTAGCCGGATATTAATGTAAATTAGCCAATTATCCAAACCGGCTCCAACAGATATACCTTAACTAAGTGCATAGTGAAGTTTCTACCAGAATTTAGTTGAAAAAATGTGAATATAATTGAAAACTCGTAGTTACGTGTAACAGATCTCGCAGACAAAAGTATTTGCCTCACATTTACATACAATATAAAAGGCTTAGCTTTAGGACGAAGAATTTTAACCCCGACTATATACTAAAACTTCATATTAGTAAACATTAACATCACAATTTTCAGTTTTATACAAATACTTTACAATATTTACAATTTACAGCTGCTTTCACTACAAAACAGGGAAAGCGTATAAAAACACTAAATAGTAATACTTGTTGAATCTGAATTCATTAGCGTAATAAATAAGCCCTCCATTGCATACAACTATGTACTACTTACTACTAACACAGTTTACACCTCAGAGGCATCCATGCAATCCAGTGCTGAGTGCTGATACATCAAAGACAATAACAACTTTATACAAACAATTCGAATTCTAGAACCCCAACTTGTCCCTTTAATTTTGAATGAAGGCAAAGTAATGACTATGGAAAATAAAGGGAAAAGAGTTTTAATTGAAGTCGAGCCATACAATTAATTAACAAGATCTTTCTCCAAATCTACACTAGTGTGAGAGTAAATCCTGTACTCAACTCTCATGGAGCGCTCTGCGCTGAGCCGCACAATATTGTCATTTAATCTCGTTCAAAAAACTGATTTAAGGAAAGGCATTGCTGTCAACTCCATCACGTTAATTGATTACCATGCTATAATGTAAACAGTGTCACAAAACAGTCTACCAAAGAGTCCAGTAGCATCAACCGTTAACATTTACATACATAATTGATTGATATTCAAAACTGTACTTTAAACGGAATTTATTTGACGGTGACTGCAAAAAATTACTCTGTAATTGGGAAAGTATAATTAAGCGTGCTTTCATTAGCGGCTGTTTGTTCTCCGCGGAAATCTTCAAATTTAGCATGTTATTTGGGAAGCGCTAAAGGCACATTTATTTATATATTAGCTGTATTCACGTATTCCAAGTTACGGTAAAATTGATGGTTTGGTATCATCCGAGGTGCCCAATTGTCATGATGAAGTTGAATGTGGGTGCTAGAAAATTATTTGACTTGATTACCGAAATCAGAAAAATTGCTCTTAAATATAATAATATTACTATCCTAAATTAGACACTATTCTGGAAGATACTCCAACTACTCGTTACCATAACCATACCCGCACATGACGTTGTGGGTGCGGGGCTAAACTATTACTGTACAGCAAATCGCTTACCTCCGAATCAGTCTTCTCTGATTTAATCAAATTATTCGTCTAAAATATATTAAGATTTACTAGTATTCTATTTTCCAATAAGAATTAAAATAATGTTAAAGAGCTGGAGTTGAGGATGCACAACCACAGATGCCTGTTTAGTTTCCTACATAGCACTAACCACTAAAAATCATGGAACGGGGTATCAAGGACCGTTCGTGTAATAATTGGTATTCTAATGGTAAGTCATTACATGGGACAATTAACTCCTAAGGCTATCACTTCTTTGTACTTGACTGTGTGGGACAGGGAAGCGGGACATGGGCAGTAGAAGATCCGGATCCGCATTGAAAATTTTTGAAATCGAACTTGAAAAGTTGTATAGCGTGAAGCATTTTCTTGGGAGAACACTTGTCATGCTTTTAGTTAGATTAGGTTCTGTCGAAACATAAGATATAATAAACAGTATAAACTGAGTAAACAGACCTGGCTTAAAAGGCAATCATTATGTCAAATATTCAAGGGGCTAAAGTGCCAAAGCT
>JAQFXZ010000630.1:0-17185 GCA_034694025.1 Ceratophysella scotica | reverse complement strand
TCCAATTGAGAGGAGGAATTTATATCTCTGTGAAGTGCTCGGCTATGAATTGTCGCGCTATGATTTGTCGCCTGCTACGAATTTGGTAGGCTACGAATTGTCGCCACTATGAATTGTCGCCGCTATGTATAGTCGCCGCTATAAATAGTCGCCGCTATGAGTAGTCGTCGCTATGAATTGTCCGCTATGAATTGTCGGGCTATGAATTGTCCCGCTATGAAATGTAGGACAACGTGGGAAGCCGGGAAGTGGAGAAGGATGAGCGGGTTTGGGGAGGGAAGAGAAGAATTCCCACGGTCACTGTCCACTACTCCTACCGTGTCACCCACCCTGCTTGAACCTGCACAAGGACAGAACAGTTGGACAAGAGAATTGGCTCTGCTTGGCCCAAAACAGAGGGTGAGCACAGGTCATCATGAACCTCTCTTCATGTATCTACAACTATGTGCTCCTGAGCACATATGCATGTCCTAATTCCTGATTGTTGCTTCACAGACCAGACTAGGTCAGCGTCTCGTCGTCAGATCGCCTTCTCACGTCCATCCTCTCCCTTGACAAGACCAAGACGGAGTTGTGTGTGACGCCAGGTATCTGGCGGGAAGCCTGGTCTTGGAGCAGGAGAGCGTTTGTTGCCAGCCAAGACCTTAGTGTTCAGCTTCTCATGTTTCTTTTTTGATCCAGGATCAGGAGGAGATGTGAGAAGGCCAGAAGATGTGATGGCGACGGAGGATGGTCCGTTGGCGAAGGAGTTCATCCAGTAGTGGGCTAACTCAGTGTGGCCGCATCATCCTAGACAACCACCTCCGACTCAAGCCTCTCTGCTCTGGATGAGACTGAGGTCTCGGACCTGTCCCTTTCAGGACGGAAATGCAGACCTGGCCAACGGATGGGGCCGCATGGATTGTGTGCAGAAAGGATGGTCAAATGAGATTAAAGAGTCGAAAGTCTTGTGGCTCCCTCGCTTCTCGTTCATTTACTACTTCCGACCATATATTTATTCTATTTAACTATTCTATGTATATGTTTATGGCTATATATGTAGTACATAGTTGAACAGTGGAGCTGGGAGTCCAGAAACATGCACTCATAGATGGGCAAAGGTACTTCCGGCCTTCGGAGGTACGGATTTCTGGATTTTGGCCGGAGGTACGGAGGTACGGAAGCCGGAGGTACTAAGTCGGCTTGGAGGTACGGATGTACGATGTTGGGCCGGAAGTACGGAGGTACGATGTTGGCCCAAAGGTACGGAGGTACGATGTTGGCATGGAGGTACGGAGGTACGATTTGGGCCGGAGGTACGGAGGTACGATGTTGGGCCGGAGGTACGGAGGTCCGGAGGTACGGAGGTACTATGTTGCGGGCCGGAGGTATGGAGTTCCGGAGGTACTAAGTCGAGGAGATGCGGAGGTAAAAATTTGGGCCGAAGGAAAGGAGGTACTCAGTCCAGGAATGAGGATTTATTGTAAAGCTTAAGTTTTATGGACAATCGAATGTATACCTGCTTCGTCTTTTTTCTTATAGAAATACTGGTTGAAATAGAATTACGTATGTTTAAAGAAGTTCAGTAGTTGGTGTCTCCTCAAAGTGCGAATCCTCATTATGTGAACCTACAGAAATCCTCCGCGAACCAGATTCATCATTTAATTAATTTAATTCAATTTAATTTAATTTAATTCTCATTTAATGAGGAATCTGGTTCGCGGAATGAGGATTTCTGCAGGTTCGCATAATGAGGATTCGCACAGTGATGTGGACCCCAGTAGTTGAACAGGAAAGAGGAGAAAGTGCCAATGGTGAATGCAATGTATATTTTTGCATCTGTTTCGTATGTTATACTGCTGGCAGGTAAAACTAAGTAGAATTGTATTGAGCTCAAATGTAATAAATAAATCATGAATCTAATAAAACCGGAGCCTGAGGCATAGATAGGTAAACGTACTTTAGGTCTCCGTACCTCCGGCCTCCGGAAGTACGTATTCCTGGATTTTTGTACTCAACGGAACAACCTGCGTTGACTTTGATGATTGCTCTGCTCTGACCAAATGCTCTCAGAAGTGTACAAACACAAAGGGCTCCCTCTTCTGTGAATGCACGGCTGGATATATTTTTAGAAAACAAGCACAAGTGCAAAGCCGTGAATCACACGGCCTTCCTCCTAATCAGCAATCGAAGGAGCATTCTAAATTCTAACTTCAAACTTATCAGAAAAGTCGCTAGATGGAATTCCAGTTCAAGTTGAGAACGTTGTGGCCACGATTGTCTGACATGAAGACGAAGAAAATCATGCGTCTGGAGAAAGGAGCGAAGGACCCAACTGTCGTGCTTGGGAATGGGAAGTGGATTGGATTTAGTCGAAGGGATTGCCTACGAACGACTGGGTTGCCGGCGTAATCTATTTCGGAGACAGGTAATATAATTGTAGTTTATTTGCAAAATCGGATAATGTTGAATTCTGGGCTGGGCAAAATCATTTGATTTTGAAATCATGATTTTGGTCATCTAAAGGATTTTGACTTTCGGATTTTGATTTTGAAGAAATGACCTGATTTTGTATTTTCATTAAAAACGTGATCCTTATGTAAACTTACGACTTTCAGCTGATTTAGCGATTTTAAATCACGATTTTAAATATAGAAAACATCACTCATTTTGATTTGATGATTTTATTATGACTAAAAGTGCCTTAATTTTGACATTTTGAAGGCGAATTAAAGGTGATTTTGGCCAATGATTTGACCCAGCCCTGATTGAATTACAATGGTTCATGTTTTTGTAGTCGTTTGCACACACTGGAGGCTTGCCAGGCGGATCGAAAGAATCGAGTGATTATCTTGAACAAGAACTACGGGGTTGTTGATCCAAGTCCAGAGTAAGTCCTTTGAAATTCAAAGTTTATGTTTATTTTAATCAATGCTAATTGCAATTTTATACAGTTCGCGCTTCTTATTCCGGACCGATTGGGGAGATAATCCAAGAATTGAACGAGTAAATATGGGCGGAACAAATCGTACCGCGATCATTACGACCAAAATAATATTCTGGCCAAACGAGGTAAGCTTTAAGCTTGATTCTTTAGTACCTATGTCTATGGTTTACAGGACTGCTGGGCAGAATCACTAGAAAATGATTTTCAAAATTATTGGCCAAAATCACCTAAAATTCACTTTCAAAATCAACTCACTTTTAGCCATCAAAATCAAATCATCAAATCAAAATCAACGATATTTCGTGATTAAAAACCTTAATTTTGAAATGAAATCGCTAATTTAGCAGAAAATCGTGATTTTAAAGGTAAAAATCACATATTTTAAAAAGCAAATACAAAATCAGGTCATTTCTTCAAAATCTAAATCCGAAAATCAAATTCCCTTTAGATGACCAAAATCATGATTTTTCCCAGCTCTGATCGTAAAATCCTGTACATCAATTTCAGATTACGCTGGACATCCCCAACCGACGCGTGTACTTAGCTGATTCCAAACTGGACTACATTGACTTCACGGACTATTTTGGAAACCATCGGACACAAGTCTTGGCCGGAAGTCACTATCTCCTCCATCCACATTCACTCACAATCTTTGAGGACACGACTTACTGGACGGATCGTCAGTTGAACCGTGTTCTCAGTTGTGACAAGTTTGCAGGGAAGAACCAGTCTGTCGTCAATCATTTGATTAGTCAATCGCTCAGTGTTAGCGTGAATCATCCCAGTCTTCAGCTACCTTTTCCGAATCCACGTCAGAATTCCAACTGCGGACATATATGTCTGCTCTCCAATAATGCAGTAAGATTCAATTTTTTAAGACCATGTTTGTAGCATTTTTCCAGTTAAATTGCATTTTGTGTAAACTAGGCTGGCTACAGTTGTCGATGCAGACCAGGCTTCCGATCTGAAGCGAGCAAGTGTGATGGGGAAGACATTCCGAAGACATCAGATTAGCAATTCGTAATTTTCACTTAGCCTGTTTGTGATCATCTGAAGAAACGTAAGAAAATGATCCAAACTCTAAAAAGTTTATAGCCACAAGTAAGTTTCAGTCGCAACATGAGGCAAAATATGAAAGTGTATGTTATAAAAGCT
Organism: Ceratophysella scotica; assembly: GCA_034694025.1. Taxonomy (NCBI): domain Eukaryota; kingdom Metazoa; phylum Arthropoda; class Collembola; order Poduromorpha; family Hypogastruridae; genus Ceratophysella; species Ceratophysella scotica. The sequence goes on along the minus strand of JAQFXZ010000630.1, from coordinate 13,104 downwards.
GCATATTGTCGTAAAAATTTAGTTTTGCAATTAGAAAATTGATTAATTTTACATTCATTGCGAAAAAGGAGTGCGCGACTTGAATTGCGACAAATTTTTCAACCTTACGGGGTTGAGCCCCCCCATGTCGGATTTCTGGATCCGCCCCTGGTGCTCATGGCAGTGGGATACTGAAATTGTTGTCCTCAACTAAATGTGTATTCAAACGAAACCAACCGCGATGACCTAGGTCAAGCCGTTCTCGAGATATCACACCCTTTCTGAGAAGAAACCTGACTGACGTCAGCCTGTGGCCAAAAAGGACGAACAACTGACTGCAGCTGCGCGACTCTGACACACGACCAACGACGTTAAGCGTCACGACTCACGACCAGCCAACGAAGTTAAATGCTTCCAGGGTGACGACGAGCATATGCAGGCTTGCTAAAGCATACGCGGACTTGTTGAAGCACACGCAGGCTTTCGGAAGCATAGGCGGGCTTGCAGAAGTATGAGTCAATTTGGCTTTAACGCATCTCGAATGCAGCGTTAACCCTGTGTGACATATGCTCCGCTCTTCGCGCGCTTCATCTGCTTGTAAAACAGATTTACATACAGAGGCTTGCTCCTATTGCAAAAAAAAACGTGACAGACAAACGGACGGACAGGACCATCCCATAAGACCTTTTTGGTCTAAAAATATTGTTTCCCATAAGAGCATGGCCTAATTGCCTTAAAATCTGGATTATACATAGCTGACATGACAACAACACTAGCTGTACTAATTAAAATCACAAACAAATCAATGACTTTGCACAATGTTGGTTTTCAATCTAACCCAGTCGTAGCATTTTCTGTGTGATGTTCCAAATTAAGCTCACAAAAGAGTTTAATCAGTTTAGAGAATCAGTTCCAGCTCTGATATTCCCTTAAAACCGTGAAATAAGTCACGAAAACTTCCTTTGTGTCGCCCTCCATTTTCCAAAACTAGACAAAATGCTGCGGCATAAAATCAGTCCAAATGAGCAAAACAACACGAAGGCCCAGATTACATGTATTTTCCAAAGTATATCAAACGCGAAAAGTCAATGAACAAACAATACAACCCAGTTCAACCCTGAAGAAAGACGTTCTTTTTGAAATAGGTGAATCAGTTTTGTATGTTACACTAGTACAACTATGTGGTATTAGTTATAATTACATTACTTCAACTGTTGAAAGAAATCTATACCCAGGTTTAGGAACCCGAAAGCCGGTACTCTCTCTAAAAAAGCCATGTCCAATCCAAATTATTAAATCATTTCCCTCGTATTAGAAGTTAGATGAGACGACCATCTAATGTGGGCCGGAGTGGTGTTTTGCTCATTTGTAGTGACAATAGATTTTATGCCGCAGCTTTTGGTTTTGTTTTGGACAATGGAGGGCGAGGAAGTTTTTGTGACTTTTCGAGGGACTATTTTACCTTTTTCTTTTGCATTGCAGTAATCATGGATGGGCTAACGTGACCTAACGTAATGATTATACAGGCAAATATAGGAGTAGAACACTTGTAGGCAAAATTTAATGGGCTTGTTAAGTGGAAGAAAAACTAAACCGAATTTGATCTAAAATATAAAAAAAAATGTGTATGTCCAACAAAATATGATAAAACAGAAGCAATGCAAGCAGAATTCTAAAACGTGGAAAAAAGTTGTCCACAAAAGGTATTTTGGGGTAATAATTAAATGCAATGGTACTTGATTCTTTTATTAAAAGGATTAACCAGGAATTTTCTTTTGTGTATGGAAACTTTTACCCACGTTCCAACATTCTTTAAAAAAAGTTTCAAACATAAACTTTACGACCATGTCACACTGTCGCGACAGTGTGACTCTTGATCATTTAATTTTAGCTCCTATGCTAAGTGCTTGGTCGTAAAACTTATGTTTGAACCTTTTTTAAAGAATGTTGGAACATCAGAAAAAGTTTCCACACACAAAAGGATATTCCTGGTAAATCCTTTTAATAAAAGGTTCAAGTACCATTTCATTTAAAAATTACTCCAAAATACCTTTTTATGTAGACAACTCTGTTCCACGTTTCAAGCTTTCTTTAAAAAATACTTCAAGGCTGCATTCTACTACCAATCACTTGTTATAGGAGCTGAAGCTCAATTAAAAAGAGGCTCGCGGTCGCTCTGTCCGTCACGGCATTGCTTGTTTCGGCTAAGGCTGTCTTCGGATGGGGCAATTTTGAAATTCGATCCAACCCAAAAAAAGTCGAATGATTTTCTTTGCCCATGCAATCCGATCCGATGCAACGGATGAATATATACTTTCAATCTGATTCGATCCGAAACTTTGTTGATTCCAATTCGATCAGATCCAAAAATAAATTAAAAATTCTAAATCCGATCCCAACCAATCCGAGACTCATCCGAACTGAAATTCATCCGATCTGAATACGATCGGATCATCCTATATTTCGTTTCGAAATTAAATATAGTGCCAATCGTTGCTGATAGCTTCAGAGATAATCAGATTTGATTCAGATGCTTCGCTGAATATTGTGAAAACACATTATTCATTGTACCTGGTTAGCTATAAAAAATTACGTCTAATACCTACAATCATTACACTCTTGTATCCAATATATTGAAGTACTTCCTGACCAAGCTGTAAGGAGGGTAGCGAATAACCAATTAACCAGGTAGCCCATCGAGATCGACCAAAATTGCGAAAGACGGACAATATCCTCATTTCTTCCATTCAAAACTCACGAAACAAGTCGAGAGTAGCACAATTACGAATTGGCGTTACCGCCAATTCACTTTAGGCTGTGATCATTTACCTTTTAGCAATATTATCAATCAACGATGATATTGAGTCGGAAACTCGTTAGTGAATACTGATCGTAAAGTGTACCAGTTATTTGAAACGTCCTGCAAAAGAACCAATCTACAAAACGGGGAGTTTGAGTAGTTGGCCATAATTTAATTACCTAATCATAACTTTAAAAAAGTGCCTGCATTCTGTCAAATTGGGCCAAAAAACCATTATTCAATAACCAATAATAATCAAAATGTTTACACCAAATTGTAGATTGGTGTTTTTTCAACCTGTTGCAAAAGAAGCTAAAATCTACGACTATTATTCACTAAGTAGATCCAATTTACCTAACTGAATTCCTTATGAACGTTAAAAACTGAAATTAAACCTATTCCTGAACGTTAGTACCAGTCAATGTAGCACGCTTGTAACATGCAAGTATTTAAAATTATTAATATATAACGTGTATGTAGTACAATCTGTGAAAGTTAACATTCACACACTGTTGCCGTTTCTCATTGTGTATTTGAAATTGTCATGATGTGTATATAACACGAGGCGCAGTGAAAGCCCTTATAAACAAATTTCGAATCATTAGCTCGTGTTTCGGATCGGATCCGGTAGGGTCTCCATCCAATCCGATCCAAAACCATCAGATGAAATTTTGTTCATCCGATTCGATCCGAAAGATCGGATGAAAAATTATTCTTCATCCGATCCGATCCGAAATAAGTAGAAAGTTTTCCTCCGATCCGATCCGATCCGAAAATAAATAGAAAGTTTTCCTCTGATCCGATCTAGTTCGAAAATATAATCAAAAATTTTCATCATATCAGATCCGATTTAAACCGAAGATCTCATTAAAATTCATATTCCAATCCAATCCGAAATCCGATTCGACGGATGATCCGAAATAAATTCCATAAGAAGCCAGCCTTAGTTTCAGTATGTTTGGCTGGACATTCAAAATGTTTTAAATTTACCATAATTCACGAAGTACCCTTTCATTCCATTGAAAGGAAAAACTAAATATAACTTTTGTGTCTAAAAACCTCTTTTCAACATTCCAAAACTCTAAAAAAAGAACGAAAATACATTTTACGACTAAACATTTCCGATAAAAGCTGGGATTGCCTTGTCACGAGTCACACTGTCGCTCTGTCCGTCAAAGTATTGACATCTGTTTCAAAACTGTTCCCTTGTTTGTACCGTGCTCTTCGTAGCTTCAGATTTCTGCACATAATATCCACATTACGCTATTCGAAGTAAGTTCAACCCATTGACCATCAACTTTCGAACTCATCGAACTGCCCATGCCCAACTCATCGTCTGACCATTGCGAGTTCGTAAAATATTATCTATTTGAAATTAGGGCTATACAAATGGCGCCCAGGATTGCAAGTAGAGCTTTGCGGCGCCCCCGCTCATTTTATTAGCGCTTAGTTTATGATGTACATATTATTCGTTCTATTTTTGAACGTTGTAAGGCATATTTGAAGGGGTTGATCACTATTGTCTATTAACATTTTGTTTGCATTTTGTTATTATTTATTTACTTTAAAAAGTATTCATTTAATTTAGATTATTTAATTCAACTCGGTTGCGATTGTTGCTGTAAGAGCTTTTACTGATTTTGGAGAAGTTGTTTAGGTATTACTTCAAATGTGGTGGAAATTTTAGCCCATTTGGTTCAATTTTGTCTGTTTCACAGCTTCTTAACAAACTATCAAAATTACTGAAACAAGGCTCGTAGTACTCGCATAACCAATAGAAGCCGCTTTCGATTTTTGCTGAATAATTAAACCGATTTTAGTCCACTTTTCAGTTTCGAAAATTGTGTTCATAAAATCGACTTTTTTATTATTGTTTACATTTACCACAACTACTAGGTCCACTCGTTCATCTCAAGACAATGCTTATTTTAGCAATTTTCCAGATCCTAAAAAATGGCCTTAACTTCATGTACAAAAAACTAGATTATTCTAAGATAATTTTGCCAAAAATTCTTCAACTAAGCTGTGCAGCATACTCAGGAATTCAAATTAAGCAAAACAGTCTGAACCGCAAATAGAAGCCTGAATAAATAGTATAAAACAAGTAAAAGAGACATGGCTTAAGGCTTAAAAGGCAATTCGGCAACTGAATTAGTCAAGAGGTCAAGTGTCAAAGCTAGAATAAACTGCATTTATGAGCTCAGGAGTTTAACGAAACAGAAGCTGCTGACGCTATGGCACAGATAAGCAGCATATAAGTTCATGAATTTGACTAAGCACAAGATACTGACGCCAAAGCTAAGATAAAGCATTTGAACTCATATGCTATATCATGCTATTTATTTATTTCAGTTAGTGGCAGGGAACTCCTAAAACGCACTTTGCAGCGTTTTGCTGCGGAAAACGCAAAATTGTGGAAAACTGCGGAAATCTGCGGGAAACTGCTGAAAATTGCGTTTTTCTTATACTAGAAATAAAAATGTGATAAAACGCGGTATTTAAACCTGAAAACCTAATAAATTAAAACGATTTTCTTATTTGCTTTTCCCTAAATGCATAATTTTTCTAAATGTAGCTATATCACTGATACTTATATTTTTATGATACCTATCGTCTTGTTAACCATGATTATGATGATGATAGCGCTGTGCATCTCTGATTTAGGTAGTCATTTATCATATCAGTAACAGCAAATAGCAATATCCGGCTAATGCATATATTGCATATAATAGCTCATTGATGATCAGTACAGAGTTGGTGGATATTCACTATGTAACTTGTAATTTGCTGTATTACCTTAAATTGCATAAGCTCCACCGCGCTGGGATGTGTTTTGTCCACGTTTTTTGAATTCTGCAGTTTTCCGCAGTGCGTTCGGCATATATACAATAGCATCGTAACATCTATAGCGTACATAATCCTATGACCTGGAAAGCAGCTAATATTAACATTGACTAGATACATTAACTTTCATTTATGTTAGCCTCGTGAAATCAAATACAGCTTACCTTAGCATTACAATTTTGATTTCTGATAAACTGTTTGTTATTTGATTCAATTTCAGAACAGACCTAGATTCCAATTGAAATCAGAATTTAACATGGGAAACACAGACAGTGTACCGGTTGTGTCTCAAGTTAAGTCACTAGTGCAGGTGATTGGGGGCGATTCAACAGGAGCTCTGGCGACCCAAGAAAATTTTGCCTACCGGAACACGTTTCCGATAATTTCGCAAATCGCGTCCGCTGGCTATGCTATAGGAGGTGACATCGAGAAAGCGGAGGACCTGCAAAAAAAGTTTGCAGATGATATGGATAAGGTTCTTGACTCTATCCCATTTGTTGGGCACGTCAAAGGCGGGGTGCATGAAGTCCTGGGCGAGAATAAGAAAGCAGGAAATTCCTACAGGAAAGCCACTGGATCAGCTACTACCATGGTGACTAATACCTTTGGTGGGCCTGGTGTGGGTTTTGGTAAATCGAATATACTATTCCCTATATGATTGAATAAAGCTTTGACTGTTTGTAATTGACGTTGCAGGTCTCATTGCCACTGATGCGATAAATGAACTAATTAGGAGCTCAAATGATGACCACAGAAAGCAAAGGTCTAATGAGCATCCGCAGACGACGCGCACCTTGAAGAACAAGAGGGAAAGTAAGACAAACAATTTGCAAGACTTTCTTGGCACCCCACCAATCGAATATTTGTTGGGTGAAGGACACAAGGGAAACTCAATAATTAGTGAAAACATATTTCATCTTATGAACAAAAATACTTCCAGCTTTTTAATTTTCTGACGTTTTACTTTAGTTCTATAGTATTTAAGCACACCGCATACATTTTCATTAAAATGCATTTAACCTGAATTTTAAAAAAATCGGTTTATTAAAACTTCTAACGGTCGACTTACCGAATAACCCGCGTACGGGGTTTAGCGAGCAGGGAAGGTAACGCCGCTTGGCGTAAGCGAATTTTAATACACGATATTCAAAAATTGTACCTGTTCAGGTGGACTGGATTTTGTCAGACCGGCTAAAGTAATGAGCAAAGCCGATAGAAAAGCAAGGTCAATCGCAATCTCTGGAACTAGATCGGGGGACCTCAGCTCAGGAGCCACAGCAGCAGCTTTGAATATTCTGGATGACAGAGCCAACGTACCGCGTCAATTATGTAAGTTAAAATATACTTTGTACACATGTTGTTTGCATGAGTATTTTAGGCAAATCATTTTATCTGTTGTAGCTATTATTGAGAAGCAGCTTTTGGGCAAACCTGCCAACTAGTAGATCACAAATCAATCATGTTCCCTATAGACCAGGTCGTCTTTTCGGCTAACAAAACAAGCTACACGAAGTAAGCAGTACTCACGCCAGTTGAATCAATCCCAATCAAAATTCATTATGTTTAAATTCCAGTACAGTCACCGCTTGAAGAACAACAATGTGGTGCGTTATATTATTATCATATTTTCTAAAATATTTCTGTAAAGATGATTCCAGAAATTCTATATACTTGCGATACTGTAGTAAGTTTAACAATCCTTCGTACTCCTATTTAAGTTCTTTCTATAGATATAGATATTTTAAATATTGCATTTATATTAATATTTTATATTATTGTGAAGGTCATCATTAGAAAAGCTTAAATTATTAAACATTGACTTGGATTCTTTCCGTTCTACTTAGTTACGTGTGTATCGTCAAACTATAATTCATGTTCTTACTAATTATGCGCAAAGCTTGATTCGATTGATTTTAGCCTATGACTACGGACTACGACGCAGCAATGGAGCTAGGTCATAAGAACTCAGGTTAGGTTAGGTCTTCATCCCTTACAGTTCAGCCAAAAAGTCAAATCTTGTTCCATTTTTCGGATTTTGGGTCGCTCAGAGGTCAGGGGGTCAAACAAAGTTCATATCTGACCTTTTTAATTTAACAAAAGTGTTCCTCTCATACAATTTCCCACTCCGGGAAAAAGTCAAATTTTGAGCGATTCTCGGTTTTTGGGTCACTTATGGGTTGCGCGGTCAACAGATTGGGGTCATCTATACTTCATTTGCTGCTCTGGGTCAGTACAAAGCTTTTCAAACTTCAACTGACCCTGTAGCACTTCCCGGAGGTGTCGAGATAATCGCAAACAGACGGACAGACGGACAACCGGACGGACGCACACTGCAAAATATATAAGAGATGTATGACAGGACTGACTGTGTCTCCGTGGAAAAAAGTAGGGTGTGGAGATAAGCATAAATGTTACGGGTTTTCTGACAGCTCAATTTCATGAGTTTTGACTTTAAACAGAATTCTGTTTTGAGAATACAGTAGTACTCGAAAATCGCAGCTTGCGCTTCCATAATTTTTTGTTCTGAAAAATTAACACGACAAGCTTGAGGCATCTTCAGGTATTTTCAGAAATTAAAATATTCAAAAATCTCAAGAAGAATCTGTCCGACGCTCGGCAGCATCTGGGTGCTGCTTTTAAAAATTCCGTTGAAGCCTGAAAAGTAGCTTAAATTCAAAATTGCATTCAACTCGTACTTGACCATAAATAAACATAAGAATTAAAAGGAATTCGAATCAATGCCAAGAAAAATTATAGTTTAGTGCTATCAGTTTACTGATTTCTGTCGCAGATTAGGAACTTATTGAACAAATAAGAAAACCTTCAAATGAAGATTACATTCGAGTGGATACAATTTAATCTTCATTTGTCAATTCAACAGCATCAGCAAGTTTAAAGTGGAAGCTGGCTCAGATCGTGCAGTAGATGCTTCATCATTTTTCTATGTGATTTTAAATTTTGAAATGTACCGCAAAATAGACATTGAAAGTACAGGATAGTTAGTTTTTTTATTTCTCCAATGAAATGACGGACTCATTTATTTGTGCAAGGTCAAGGATTCCTGCACTCTTGCAAAATTTTGTGAATGGAGCCTTCTTGTTCGGGCTTCCGACATGGTAATATAGCGAGGATAACTAAATACTGACTTTTTATTCTCTCAGATGCTTTCTATAATAAGTTCCGTAATCGTAATGAGTTGTAGGCACAAGGATCTTTGAACTATTAGTAATCTACATAGTACCCTATGATTTTCATACTGTTGTGCAAGCCTCACTGGTCCTTATGAAGTTAGGCTTTTCGTAGCGTTCTGCGCTATCGAATATCGTGACAAGGAAGAAATTGGATTTCTGTGCCCAAACAAAGTGTCATCAACTGTTCACTATTTGAGCAGCAATTAGATCGACCAGACTTAACACCTCTTGAGTAATTAGATCAACTAAAATTAGTGCCATTAGATAAACTTTGCTTTCTTTGTAGCAGAATATCCGCAATTTTTTATTTAGCAAAATTCGACTTTCTCATTTTAATTCCGCTCATTTGTGAACTTTAAGCCTAAGTGGTGCCAGTACTGTGACGTCAGAATGGTTGACCCAACTTTGAATCCTTCTTGACCCAGGGTGACTTCATCATGCAAAGTTCATGTACCGATTCACACTCATCTCAATTGGTTTAAATTAAACTACTGTCTAACCTTATTTGCTGCTGATACCATTGTCTGAAACTGTCAAAAATTGACGGAAGACCTATCGCGAAGTCCGTAACAAATACGAGTTTGATTTTATTTTGAACTCCTTTTCTGGATTCGGATGCCAACCGTGTGACAAAAATTAGGATTTCATGCTCCTAATCTCTTTTCACCATGTTCGTGGTAAATATTTAAATTGGGAAATGTGTAAAAGTATCCATGGAACTGACAATGAGTGGAGAGATGAAAGTGCTAGAAGTGCATTAATAAATCGTGATCCGCATCATGTCCTAAACATTGAGACGAAGAACATCGTGACCCAGATCTGTGCCTGGGCTCCTTCTTCCTCCCTGACTAAGCTAAGACACCGAGGGAGCAGTGACTTAAGTTGTCTACTCCGCATTCTGTGAATCGAGTGGATTAGTGCACAGTATTTGCTTTTGTGTCTTGTGAGACTTGGTTGCGCAGAGGGCTTGTCACTTGTCAGACTCCAGGTCCAGATCTTCTCAGAAAGCATATTCGGATCGGATCTACATTCTAGAGCTCAGGCTTAGACACACTTTCTTCTCTTCTGCCTTTCCGCTTGGTCTTCCTGACACCAGGTGCCCTCTTCCTGGCACACGGTTACACAAAAATTCTACTTACTAGGCCAAGCCCAGGCATATTTGAAGGAAGCATCAAACAGGGTTACTTCCTGGGCACTTGCGCTTCTCACAATCCAGCGTCCTCTCCTGTATTTAGGCATTGCTTCTATCCCAGTCCGAGATGACAAACAATTGGCATGCAGAAATAATTGAGACCGAATGAGTCGAAGAAGTTTGACAAATCTTATGAGAGGCTTTTTCTATTTACTACTAATTCTCTCAATTCAACGTCAAAGTTTAAATAAAATAGTTCCCGGTGGACGATGGAAGTTGTGTCACATATTGTAGTTGTACTTTCAAGTACAACAGGCTCTTCGCGGCCTTCACGACACAACATCAGCATCCAAGCTGTGGTGCAAGCAGATTTATTGGTCAATCAATCAATAAGCTTCCTCAGCTGTTTCCAAAGCTTGGCTTGGATCTTGTGGCTTTCTCTACTTTGGTTCTGGTTGAGATGAAAGGGAAGTGGGTGCTTTTGGATCTGGTGCTGGGATTGCAACGCGAAATAGTCTTATTCTTCATTTGCAGCAGAAGGGAAGATGGTCTCGTTTGCGACAGAAGACTTGAAACTGTTTCATTCAAGTTAGCATTTCCCAGTATATATGTTCTTTAATTTTAAGGAATCTAAATAAATGTAATTTAATTTCATTTGATCGGGCCATGACCACATGGCTTTGGCCACCAGCCACATGGCCATCAGCCATAGCCATCAACTAAATAAATAAACCCTTGCAAGGGATGTAGGTGGTCAGGATTAGACTAATATATATAAGATCATGTATTTTATTTGAAGCATGATGTCAAACACATGATGCAAATATGATAGGGAGTTAGAATATGTATTACAATTATTTATTACGCCAATTTGTTGTCCCTGCCAACATGTTCCTACTCCTACTTACGTGACTCTAAAACCTGGCAACAAACACACTTATAAAGACGTGTTCTGTCAAGCAACAAGTAATTATAATATAATCTATTTCGCAATATCATTAAATAATAAAATTACTTTTGCTACCAAGGTATATAAAAGGTTAGTTAGGTAAGATCTTATCCCATCTAAATAAAGTTAGGCGGAGCTACACTGAATAACCAATGACGCCCCGTCAGTTTTTGGAGAGAAAGATTGCTACGCATTTGGCGCTCCTGAAGAACGGTGGGGAAGTCAGACGGAAGAACGAGTGACACGATGATAAACACGACGGTCTGGAGTGGTTTAGATGTGACTTAGGGCTTGCTCCATGTCCTGATTGTCACAGCCACATGAGCGAAGCAATATAGAATCGGTAGTGTGTAACTGCAGTACCCTATATTCAACACAAATTAGCGATTATAATTACATTTGCATTACAATTTTATAAGTTACGATGTTCTTTTGCAAGGCGCAATAAGTTGAGATATAGAGAATGACTCTATTGGATTTGGCTCTTCTATCAGGTAGGAAGATGATCTAAACATTAATATACAATGCCTATTTCTTTAATATCTTTGGTAACCCTATTTATGACTAATTAATGCCATTTATATGCTATCTTTATACCATATGAGGAGGTCAACCCTACCGCTTCTTTTTCATATTCAAAGAACCGGAACAACCAATCAACAGACGTGGTCGTGACCGGCGGACCCAAGAAAAGACGCAATAGCCTGAATGGTGGCCTTTAAGCTGCTGTTGGTCCTGTCACCGAAGTCACAACTCAACATAACTATTTTATTACAGCTATTCACGCCAACAGCTAGAGATTACATGCAGCAGTCAAAAGAATAGTTAGTCACAGTACAGCGACAAATTGCGATACCGAGCCGCACTTAACGCAGAACAGACATAAAACCAAGACAAAAGCTTCGAGGTAACGGACATCTTTTAGATCAATAACTTATGTAACATAGTTTAGTTTTTAATTCAAAACACTTACATGATTCCCAAAACTTTTCAGCCGAAAAGGTTGCAAATTCAAGAGTTCCACAGAAGACTGCGCTGTTCAAAATTGACATAGCCGCTAAGGGAGCAGTTACAATTGGCTCAACCAAAAAATTCCAGGTCATAGGGTGGACTTTCTGAAAAACAAATTTTACAATGTAAGTTATGTGAGCATTTTGCAACACCAAGGACATGGACAGTTGCAGCTGTACATAAATCAACTTTGCGTTTTGAGGATTATTTACAGCATTTTCGTAAGAATACTAACTTGCCAAATCGAAGGATGAATTTTTAAATGATAAATTGAAAAACTCTGTTCCGCAAGAATGTTGTTTCATTCAAATATTCATTAAAATCTACGCTGGTGCTTTTTAAAAATGTTAATGTTTTCAATTGGAGTTTCGTTCAGTGGATGGGGACGATATGAACGTACTAGTAAACCATAGTTTTTACGACATCTGCATCAACTAAAGGTACAGCTGAGTAGAAATAAATCACAGAATAAAGAGACTTGGTTTAAACAGTAATTTTATAACTTGTCAAATAGTTAATGTATCAAATTGTCAATGCTAAATGTATATGAGCTCACGAGTTTGACAAATCAGGAGTTGCGCAATCCAAAGCTTACATTAACTGCATTTAAGGTTTTCACTTAGTCATTTCAATCAAGTTTTATATAAAAAATCCATTTCGTAACATAAGATTTTTGCTAATTTTATGACGTCCATTTGACTTCGAATATGAAAAAATTAAAGGTTCTGATTAACCAATGAAACGATGTGCAAGGCCTACTACAACTTGCCGAGCTAGATATGCGCTCACATCCCGACTGTGTATATTATACTGCTCAATACCCAATATCCACTTTCCGCACGTCACAGGTGAGGGAGTGGCCGACGCCGTTAGCCGGTGACGTATGCTTCTTTTTGATGAACGTTGCATAAAATATATATTTTTGATCAAAACTATCCATACAACATTTGAACATGTACATTAATCGTTTTACTTAGTGTATTATTAGTCTTGACTGTAGTAAGCATAAGACCAGGTTTGAACGCGTACGGCGACAATTGGGCGGGGACAATTGGGCGGGCGACAATTGGGCGGCGACAATTGGGCGGGGCGACAATTGGGCGGGGCGACAATTGGGCGGGGCGACAATTGGGCGGGGCGACAATTGGGCAGAAGGAGTAGGAGGTACTGCGGTTTGGAGCATTCACATGGCTTATTG
>JAQFXZ010000629.1:0-17190 GCA_034694025.1 Ceratophysella scotica | reverse complement strand
AAAAGGTTTGGTTTTGTTTAAGTGAATGCACAAATCCCGTTTAGCATGAATTTAGCATGAATGAACCACTTGACCTGGGATCACGTTTGTCAGTCGTTGAAAACTTGAAATTCGGAGTAAGTAACTGTACTATTCTCAACTTTCTCTTCATTTCATTTTATTTTCATGAAAAATGAATTTTGAAAGAACGGTTACACCGAAAAAAATATCAATCTTTCATTAGGCATAAAGTTGTGTTTTGAGCTTGAAAAGGTCAATTGAGGGTATTTGGGTCCTTTTCCTTGTCCCTTGAACTCGACTGTGAAAAACCGCAGTGCATCCTTGACTTCTGTGGGGTTATCTGTTATCTTTCAGTATCTCTAGAGCTGAGGAAGAAAATGGTTGAAAACCTAAAGCCCGAGCCCGAGCTTGGCGACGGTGACAGTGGGGAACGCTTCAACGCTAGAAAGAGACATCCTTGTATTTGTGGGCTCGGAGCTGTATTCCCTGAGGTTCTTCAAATCAAGTGTGAAGTGTCTGAAAGTCCCTGTCTGAATAGAAACTAGGACTCTCTCTCTCTTATGAACATCATACGGTTCGCCAGTATTTCCGAGTTGAGGTTTGATGATGCCAAGAAAAATTTCCCCGAGCAGAAGGGGAGTTTAGGCTTAACTACTTGATGAGTGAAAATTCCTTCAGCCACTCACTTCAAAGACTAATAGGGGACCTAGCCTGGCCTGGGTTGGGTTTAGGCTCAGTTCTATACGGATTTTTTGACATCCTTTTTTCTGTGGTAGGCTGGGGTTACTAGGCATTACTGCTTTCTTTTTCCGACTAAATTTGGGGTTTATCATGTATTTCTGGGTATTCTCGAGTAATCCCTATTTATGATAATACGCTTTTCGTGGAAGTATGCTATCACGTCTCGTTAACTTGAAAAAGGCAAGAATTAAGTTTAGAATTATTACAGCTTACCATCTTGCCGAATGTCGGTTAGGATATGGATTCTGAAAAAGTTCCAGGAAAAAGCTGGACATATGGAACGTTGTCATTTTTTTGGTACCTATACGTTCGGCTTGTGCTCCTAGTATTTTTTGTGGATTTGGTTTGGTGATTGTCATCATTTTGCCAATACAAAATTAGAATTGAAAGGTTCATTCTCATCTCATCACATCAATTTTACAAACCTGCGGGCTAGAATCATTGGTTGGAGTAACAGACAGAAGTTCAGCAGCCACGTGCAATTCAATTTTTTCGTAAACGTGAGTTGCTACCGCATTGTCTTGCTTGCAAGTTCTAAGGTAATTTCGGTCTCTCTATTTTTCAAAAAATCTTCCAAATGTTCCAGGACCTTCGACTTTTCGTTTCGACTTTTGTTTGTATTGTTTACTTATATCTGTAAATTAAATACAAAATTAATTCGATCAAAAAGAAATGTAGGGCAAAAGGCAACGACCTCTGACCTGATACTAGGATCATTTCTCAAGTTTAAGACAGTTTCATTTATATAAAACTCCGATATCGGCCAATCAAGAATCAAACCTGGAAGTTCGTCTGTCATGCCAGCTTTCGACAGTCTTTCCTCGAGGAGATAATCCATTCGACTTGGAATTAGCCGAACAATGGAAAGGAGTGTAGGAATTAAAAAAGTATTGAGTCCATTCGTCACGCACATGCAAAGTGCAGTTGGATGTTGGAAGTTGAGCATGGGTGGAAATTAGAGCAAGTCTCCAAGCTTAGCTCGTTGTTGCTAGCATTCCTCCTGACATAGCTTGGTTGTCCTGTGCCACTACGACATGAGATGATGGGCTTCTCTGTACATTATTCTGGGGAATGTGAATATATAGACTCTTTTTCCTCTCCCTTTCCTGTACTGCGCTAACCAAGCCAACATCCCGTCTACCAGCAGATCCCAACTTGACTTGAATCCAAATAGAAAACATTTATTAGTATTAGAGTCTGGTGAGAGGAGTGAAGTGAGCGACACTCGGTCCTATTTCTCCCTAGGCCCACCGCACTCCGCTATTTTACTGTCTCCTTCCGATTTTAGTAATACGGACGGACAGGTAGAACGTTTACCATCCCACCCTCTATTCCATTGTTGTGTTTGTGGCTCTGTTGTAAATCCTATGCAAGGAGCATTAGAAGGGTTTTGTTGGGCCGACGACCGGATGAGCCGTTCGTCGTATCTCTCCTCTCTGCATTAGTTGGGTTGGGTTTGGGTTTCTTCCCCGTGTTACAGTTCACATTGGATTAGTTGGATATATGTGTGTATAATAAGACCTTCTTTTTTCCTCGAGTACCATTAGTGGCTCAGAGTAAGTATAGAGTCTGGTTGTTGGTGCATGAGTTTGACATTCCCCTGTTTCCATGCATAATCTGCCCCCTGTGAAAATGGGATTCAGTCGGCTGTCCTTCTGCTGTTCCTAGGCTTTATCTTCCACTTCCCCCTGTGTATGGTGTGTCTGCCTTCCCTGGTTTGGCTTCGCTCGGCTGGTTCTGGGTTTTGTTACTGGGAGTGAAAGAGAGGAGGCAAGGCGATTAGTGGTGGTGTGAAGTGTGGGAACTTCTTTCCCCGGGTAGACGGAGAAAGGTCGTGAAAGGTGCTGGTCATAAGTCCACCCGTTAGTTAATTAACTGCTGACACCAAAACCTCGTATTTCGTTTCGATGTGTTGAGCAGTCATCCTATTAAACCAAATACCCTGATTAGTTCTGTGTCCTTGTACCTTGAGTGAAAGGAATTTTTACGGGGAGAAAAGTGGTGTGAAGTTTTGTGTGCTACTTTTGAGTAGGAAGGAGGAACATGACAGAGGTGGGCCTGGCAGTCCCAACACCAGACCAACTCAAGATTCTGAGTTACTGGGTGTCAAGCTCTGCAGTAACGTTCAAAGAGAATGTGGCGACGAACATTAAAGAGAATTTCCTGATTGGAACAACTGAGAAAGTTGTTGACAAAGAGAAATGCAAGGATGTGGAACAAGGCGTAAGTTTTGTTGGAACATGGCTCCACATTTTCTACACCTACTTTCACATTGTAAATGCATGACTGATTGGAAGGGAGGAATTATTAGTATTTCTAAACGAATTTACCAATTCAGCTTTCTCTTCTCGGTGTATAATGGTATAATACAACAGTGTACAGTTGTGCAGTGCTCCTCTCGATTAGTAGTTTTAAAGGTTCCCTTTTTTGCCCGTCAAAACGCACGTATTGCCCACCACCACGTGTTCTTTTTTCCAGACTGTCAACTTTACTTCGTCTCTTCAATGTCCCATGGTCGTTTCCTGCTTAAGTACAGCAAGTCTACAACTTGAAGTTACTATGCAGGACTTTCAATGACTAATGGCTTTCAAATTCAAAGTTTTTCAATATTAGTTCTATCAAATACTACAGAAATCAGAGTTTTCTTGCCTAAAATTCAAATATTGGTTTTCTGAAGCAACGACACACGAAAGTTTGACAATTCCTTCGGAGGCGGCGGATGAGAAAAATGCGTTGCGAAGCGAGCAAGTCTTTACCAATGTGAATCGAAGTAAATTTTAAGGAACAGGATGTAACCACACGCTTGAACCACTGAAAATTGCACATTTGGAAGCGGTTTTGGTAGAACTACTTTTTTATCGTTTAGGCTGAGCGACAACGCGCGACGGATTTTTTGGTAAATCTTGGTTAGCTTAGGATTCGGTTAGTCGAAGTATAAGGCGTCTACAATGAGTGGTTATAGTTACAATAGGTGGTTAAAGACAGCGTGTTCCATAATCTCTAAATCATGTTTTACTGCGTGTAAATCGTTTATGCACCTAACTTGCGGACAGAATATAATCGGTATGCTGTCGGGAAAAGCGATGTCGGGCAAATTGTGTATTTTGGGACGGGTAAAACCGCGATCCAAATTGGAATGACTTTTCAGTAGGTATGTTTAATCGGTGTGTCTGAAGTGGCACGTGGCACTGTACACTACATAACGTCACACACCTGAACACAATACATAGACGTTGTATGTACAGATTTAAATAAGACAGCATTTCTTCAACAGGCTGCTGGTGACGCTCAATAGTCAATTGGCAATTGGCATGAAAGGGATAAATAATTAAGTACGTAATGCTTTAATCCTCTGATGCATGGAACGCAATAACTGCGGAGTCAAAGCAGATACAGTACAGAGAAATATGCTTACGTATAAGCCTGATGCACCGTTTGCACATGGATAATTAAAAATGGGTCAATGCCAGATTGAGAGTCGGCAAGGACAGCCAACAGCGCAAAACCACGTCAAGTTAAGCTTTAAACCGACTCGAATTTGTTCCCATACGCTACAATTCCCGTTTTCTCTTCGTCCTTCGTATTAGCTCCCATCTAAATCCAGCTAAAGCGCTTCATTTGCTCCTATTGCCTCCCAGGCGGCTCCTGGTAAACCCCAAAGTGTTTTAAACGTCTATATATGTATTGTTAGCTGAGCCTATTCGTTGGGAAACGGGAGGGGAAGCTGACAAGGAAATTACCCGGGTTTTATCCTGCCGGTGGGCGGAAGGACGGAGTGTAACGTGTGGGTGTGAATTGCATCTCCAAGCTCAGACGACGCACTCTTCCTTGAACCCTTCACAGAAGTTTTAGGCCATTTGTAACAATAGATTGTTTTGGAAACTCCTGATATTTATCTTGACGTCCATATTAAGCACTTCCCATCCACCATCCACCCTCGAACCATTCCAATTCTGTTCTTCATTAATTCAGTCCAATGTGATCCTATTGGAGAGGGTTAAAGGAAGGAACAATAGGCTGATCTGTACTTTGTTTTGGCAAGGCTCCTTGTCTATCATCATAAGTCACAATCAGAAGGCTATATCATGGAGAGAGTGCAGAAGTGAAAGTTTTCCATCAGGCGACGTGAACATTACATGATACACGATGTGTAGTGTAATGTGGGTGTGGACTCGTTTCACTACTTTGTACAGACGATTAAAATAAATGGCTCTGTCTTTGTTCACATAAACCTTTAGCACTGTGCAGTGCATGCGGCCCCCGGTCCCTGTCCTTATGAAACTTTAATTCTCCAAACCATGCACACCGAGTGAAACATTTATCAAGAGTGTGTGCTCTGTGGCACGTGCTGCTGCTTATGGGAATTCGTCATTTTGAGCCCTGACCTCCTGCCTCCAGGACGGCATGGTGTACAGTCAAAATATTTTAAATCTGAAATGAGTTCTTATGAATTCTTTAAATAGCAGACAGTAGGGTGCTGGGAAGGAATTTAGAATGGCAAAACAAATGCTAAACACCGCGTACAGTTGTTTAAGTTTTGTCGCCTCCAGCGTTGCCTTTACCTTTTCGTTCCATTTTTCCATTAGTTCGTTTAGGTTTTTCGGAACACCCCAGAATTTAATTATAACGATTTAATTTAGGCTTAAATCTAACCCAACACAGGCTAACCTAACCTAACCTAATTTAACACGAAATGAATCACTCCATAGGAGGCAACAATGACAATGATATATGAAGGCTACAATAGGCTCCAACGCTGGAGGCGACATAGCATGGGGCTTGGTTTACCTCAGCCCAATTTTCATATAGTCTACGTCTGTATGGCACTCCTATCATCCCTTTTATGAGGAATCAATTTGTGACGGTTCGTGACTCGGTTGCTATGTATTCATCCTTGTCGGTTACAGTGGCGAAAGACTTAGTGGCGAAACCTTAATTTACTGGAGTGGCGAAAAAAAGCCACAAAAATGGTAAAAATTTTGTGTCTGTTTTTGCCTCATTTCGACACTTCGGTAAATGATCGATATCGATAATGATTTAAATGCGGAAATTTTAGGTGTTTTTCTTTTCGCCACTGATACCGCGCTGAAATCACCCTATTTCGCCACTAAGTCTTTCGCCACTGTCACCTGGAATCGTATTTCTTAAGGTTGAATGAACATTTCTTTCTTTTTCTTACCAAAAAGTTCGTAAGTAAGTAGTGTATAGAATTTCTTTGGAATTCGCAATCTACAACTTATCAGTATTTTCCTTGTCGGAGAGAAACATACTCTACTGTGTGTCCAGTGTTCATAATCACAAGATGCACACGTACAGATCACGTCATACTTGGCGGATCTTCGTTATTAATGTTTTTGTATTAGTTTAGTTCATAATCTAATCAATAAGGAAACTTCAATCAATTCGTTGCTGAACTGTGCTTTTGCAGAGATTATAAATGCTGCATTTGCTTGGATTCTTGGATGATGTCAGATATGGAACATAGCGCTGCTTTTTTGAGTTGCGTTGCGTGTACGTTCGCGATACGTTGACAATTGACACTGCAGAGCAGAAGACTGCACTAGTTTGATTATAGATAGGCTTTAAGCCGGAAAAGGGAAGCCTGTGCCGTACGTAGATAAGAGAAAGAGACCAATTGTTTTCCTTGGGCCTGCTTATATTTATAATTAGAAACCTCTGCTCTGATTACATATGAGTTAAAGGTTTGTTTAGACGCAGCATTTAATTCCAAATTGTTTACTAAACCCACTTTCTTGTTTTTCCTTCCAGGCGCCATTTTCAGTACAAGTTCAGAATAATCCCCTTCATCCCGGAGATATCACGAATCATCATCATTCCACTTCAACGTCGACTGGAACGAGCGGAAAGGGCCACAAGACGTCCCAAATTAAGGAGAAAAGTACTAAATCCACCTCTTCCACACCTGTTGCACACTTTGGTAAGAAAGAAACAAAGACAAATGAGTTCTGTCGTAAATATTTAGGCGTTGTTGGGTTGGGGTAAAGGAATATTAGGAGTTTAATTCCAGTAGGGAAACAGGAGACGTGAGGATGTGTTTTGTACTTTTTATGTAAGGAGCATAAACTTTCTTCATTTTCTCTCAGCTCAGGTCAGGTTTCAGGGACCACTTGTGTTTAACATCTATGTATGTGTTGAGGATCTTCAGAAAATTGGTCCATTTTGTATTACTCAATGATCGAATGGAACAATTCAAAAATGCATGATTGAAGTATTTTTAAATGGCATAATTCACGCACCATGACTCAGATGATGCGATCATTTGCCTAACCGAAAATCTGGGTGAAACATTCAACACTCGTAATATGCAAGCATTTCTCTTCTCAATCATAGACCAAGCTTAAAAATTCGGTGCATACTGCCTGAATTAGAGAGTTCGAAAGCAAGTGGAATTCAAATACTGAATTATGTAATTCATGAAGCGCAATTCATGACTCATGACATGACTCAGATCACAGATGCAATCATTAAAACCTCAGGAATCGTGACATATACGTTCCCGAACACAAATTAGGTCATGCTCATAAGTGGTTGCGATAATCTCAGAATTTGGTTTTAATATTCCTTAGAACCTCCAAGTGCCGTAGCTCAATTCAATACGTTTCACGTTCACGATGCTACAATAAATGCTGAACGGATATTGGCTTCAATGTGATCTTATGAATCTCTCTCTTGGAGTTATATGATATGGCCCCCTAGTATATCCTACGACCAATTGTTTTCATTTACTGTTTCTAATCCATTATTACCAAAAAATTGAATATTATTCAACTAATCAACCTACAACACGACAAAATCCGCAACATATGAACATATATACCGTTAGTTGTTTGTACGTACTGGTGTTTCCCACAACTGCCTTCTACTTACGTACTTTCTCCTTTAGGGAAAGTATGTTGGGCCTTGAGTGAAAGTGCTTTCACGGGAAATTTCACTTGTTTCACTTGACTGGTTACAGCAGCGGAGAGAAAGGATCGATTTCGCTAAGGTGTTCCTCTCTTCTCTTACCAAAATTGAATTTAATGTTGACGTACTTCTTTTCCTTTACTTCTGGACATCCTCTTCGACTCAAATGACACTTGCTGCTAATTCCACCGAACTTCTCCGCTCAATTCACGCTTCATTTGCGTCCAGATGTATCCAGTGGTCAGTATAGATGAAGGCAGTTGTGGCATTGAAATATAACCTTATCAAATATATTCTGTGCCTTAAAGTTACAGCTCATGGCCACAGTGAGAATGCGGTAGCTTTGGCTTGGCCCTGTCCGAAATCCTGGAAGAGCAAGCTATGTTTTTAGGAAATGAGTTCAGTTCAACCTTCAATCAATAAGTAGAAAGTACGAAATATTATCAAAATAAAGTGGATTAGAGCTAGAAATCCCAAGGAGAGGTGAAAGCACTTTACGAAACAATGAATGATTCAATATTAATCTATTCGCTGAAAGTTAATGTATATTTGCACAAAACCCCAGTTTTTGAAGTTCTTTGCATTCAGTTTTGTTCGTTAATACATTTGAATAGGTTTTAATTTTTAAAAAAAGTACATAAACGACCGACAAATATACATAAAACCATAGCATGTTTGGTATAGGACAAAGCACAACTCATTGTTTGTACTTAAGTGAGTAGGCGATGATTCACAGTTTGTGAAGTTAAAGTAATATTTTGTCTGCGTCAAGCCAATCAAGGATCTAATCATGTAGTCATACGTCACACGAAAATCTATGATGTATGTATTACCGAGTTTGTACTTACATGTTACATGTAGTTCAGGAATACTCGTAATCATGTACCTATCTAATCCTCTCCAGGTTCGACAGTCTACCAACCAGCCGGCCCACTAATTGAGCCACACAAGGTTCAGTCCACTGGAATGGTTCCAGCCGGCCTTCTGCCCGACTCTGTACGAATTCCCTCAGACCTCAAAGTGACATATCAAACTCGTCCACCCACAACCTCCGTTCTCACCGTTTCTTCCTCCGCCTCCACTCAGAGTTCCAAACTGAGCGGAAGCAGTAGTAAACAGGTGACGTCGGATGGAGGTCGTCATCATAAGAGCTCCAGTAGCTCCACCACGACGAGTGTTCAAAACTCCAGATCATCAAATAAACAGATTCTGCATCAGCCCTACAAATCCTCCACCTCCACTTCAACCACGGTCACGCCTTCGAGTGCCAGGGTTCCACAGCAGCAGGCCCCAATCCAGTCAAGTTTTGCCTCACCCTCGTCGGCAGGGTTCATGTCCACAGTGGGCTCACTGACCTCTCCGCTTGGGTCAACAGTGACAATGAGTCATCAACAAGGCCAGGGTCCACTCACGAGTCATCTTCATCCATCAAGTACAATTCTAGCCTCATCCTCTTCCGCGTCATCGTCAATACCAGGACCGGGTATCTACTATGGTTATGGCGGTCCTCATCAATCACCCTTCGCTCCCTCCAAATATCCTATTGTGGCTCCGGATTCTTACAGGTACTTGAACCTTTCGACACTATAACCGGATAAAATGATTTTTCGGGTTTTTGAAGCATCATAACTCGCAGAATTTTCCCTTGAACTTTCACTTGTTGGTTCTGACCTGCAACTTTCACCGAAGAATTTCCTATAAAACATTATGTTGGGTTTGGATGGAATAACCTCAAAACTTGAAAACGAAAACAGATATGCAGGGGAAAGTCGAAAGATGTGAACGAGCAACAGAATTTCTCTGATGTTTCATGTTACAATATTTCGTTCACTTTGCAGAACACACTCACCGTACCAAAGCCCGTTTCTGTATGCACCAACAACGCCTCAGCCACCAGGGAACTATTTCATGGCTTCGACTCCATCTTTCTATGGTCCCACCATGCCTCCAAATCCAGGCCCAGCCGGGTTAGGAGTCGGAGCCACTCAGCCCAGACCTCTATTTGCAGCTCATCAGCATCCATCTCTGTCTGCGATCACAGGTGCTCCTTACTACCAACCAGGCCCTCCGCCAAGTGCACACCCACCCAGCAACTACTACGTGGCAGCTCCTCCCCTTCCACCCTCTCATCATTCCATCCCGCCGTCAACAGCACCAGGTTGGTCAGTATTTACCTAATAGGTTGCCTGTTTCTACGGAATGACCAGCATCTTTCTCTTTTCATTCGTACTGCTTTCTGTGCTTTCACTTGTGTTTTTTGTTGCATTAAGTAATGCATGGTGAAGGCAGTAGTCTATACGAGGGTTGTTTCAAAAGTTTTTACCGATTTTGGAAAACCTGTAAAAGGGTCTTACCCAATTTTTTGCTGAAATGTTACTCAGCTATTGCCTTAAATATGTGGGAAAGTTTCAGCCTAATTAATTCATATTTGACCGTTTTACAGCTTTTTTTAAAAATCGGTAGAAAATTTTGAAACAACCCTCTTATCATTCCAATATTAAGTTTTTAGTTCAAGAAAGCATAGTTAAATGACGTTTGCTATTGTCTTGTGTTGACATTGGGACATGTAGAATGTCAAATCTTGCTCGGATGACCTAACGCATGAGTGTGAACGTTGTTGAATCTGAGATTGACTCTTGTGCAACCATGTTTGGATTTATTGCTCTGTTTATAGGTCGTGCTGGCAATATTCAAGCATCCAGTTCCCGGCCAGCATGCCCGTTTCCTACGGAATCATCTCGAACGAGCAACAACTCCATCTCCAACAACAACAGTTCTACCAACAACAGCAACAGCAAAGTCAACAGATTGCAGCAGCCCAAGCGGCCGCCGCTGCAGCCTGCTACCAGCGTTACCCCACGAGTGGCTTCGGCCCCGGTGGGTGCTAATGCTCGAGCCCTCACTGCCTCCACCAAAAATAGTCGACGGAGAGAATTCTCTACTCCTGCCCTAGCTACCGACCCACCAAGGACAATTAAGCTTTTAAATTCTAATAACACAAACATTATCGACCTAGGCAAGTCTCAAGCCAAACAGTTGGAGAGTGCAAAGACTTTTACGGAACAGTATTCACTACCTGACGATATCACGATTACCCCAATCATTATGAGTCCTGCAGATACCAAGTCCCTCACTTTCAACACCTACGGAGCCCCTGTCACTAAACCCATTTCAGCTGCTCAGAAGAAGCGAGATATTGTTCATGTGATTGACCCACGGAGCGGGCAAAAGACGACGATTGCCAAGCATATCAGCAACAGTAATATTAACAAGAAGTCAGCCTCATCCAGAAACGTCTCATCCGTCAAACCGAACAACGCCGGAAACGTTGGGAAAATAAGTCCTGCCTTGGATGTCATTGTTTTAGGACCAGGCAAGAATTCTCCGCAGTCAAATCGGAACAAGGCACAACAGAGTCCCAAACCTCGAGCTGTGTCGAATTACCAGAGACTTGCACTCACCACATCCCCAGTAGTGAATAGTGACTATAACAAGAGACGAGTTTCGGATTTCAAAGCCCAAGTTCTGCCAAGTCCCAAACCAACTCTTCCTATCAATCCTAATACAAATATGGTTCAGCCCTTACAACTTACCAAAAATGAGAATAAAACAATCAAAAGGAAAGGCTTGAGTCTTCACGAATGTATTGATGGACTTCAGAGGAAGAAAATGAGGATCTTGGCTGATACAAACATCTCCATCACGAATGTGACCACAGGACCCACAAACACCAGTAACCTGAACACGAACCAGTTTCTTAGTCAGAGTCTTACCATAGTTCCTAATAATACCGCTAATAACAACAACAACAATAACACTGTTCAACTTCCGGTTCAGCAAAAATCCAGTCGGAAGGATAGTAAACCACGTCAGCGACAAAAGAACAGCTACGTTCTTCAACCTGGTTCTCCTCAACGAACTGGTTCCGTTAGCAAACGAACCACGTCCACAGAAAGTGATTTTGGTACCAAACTCATTGACTGTAATGCAGCAGTTGCAGCGGTCCGAGCTCTCGTCGTCCCACCCGCTCTGCCAAAGAATCCTCCACCAATCTCTTCACCTCCAATGCAAATCTACTCCCTGAGTACCGCTGGAATGAAGAAGCGACCGACGGATAAGAGAAAACCTTTGAAAATTAAACTAACGAGAGTTGAAGGGAAAATTACGACTCGAAGCACAACTCAGAATTCAAAACCGAGAACGAGGGCCAGTAAAGCAGAAGCTAAACCGAAGGCTGGAATGAAAGTTACAGGTCGAGGCAAAGGGCGCCTTCTTCGTGATGGAGCTAGAAGCGACAGCAGCGTGGGTTCAAGTGTACCTAACTTTCCCTCATACTATAACTCACCAACGGCCAAGGAGAAAGCGGGGAAAGCTGGCGGTGGAAATGGAAGTTCCACTCTTACGACGAGTAACAATCATGTGATTTTGAGAATTCCCAAGAATTCTGAAAGGCCGAAGAGCTTGGGAGGTGAACTGATGACGGGTTATGGTCGACTGCCGGAACACTCCTTTTCGCCTTCCACTTCCGGAAATATGACGATGAATGCATTGAAGAAGAGAGCTATTGTGAAACCACTCAGTCCTTCCCTTGTCAATGGAGCCTTGCATTCTTTGGCTATGACCAGCAAGAAACTTCCGATTCACACGCATCCTCGGTGGTCCAATGGCTGGAGATTTGAAGGAAGTGCCTTTGAAGCTAAAGTTTACATTAAAGTAAGTGAATTCAACAAATACTAGGGTTGTTTCATAAAATTTGAGCTATTTTTGAAAAGGTGTAAAAACAGGCAAAAATGAATGAATTGGGTGCGAAACTTTCGCCACACATAAATTCATACCTTAATTAAAATTCAGCAAAAAGTTGGGTAAAAATATCCATTGAGACTTGAGACAGTTTTTATTTTAAAAAGTTTGAAAGAATGCTTCATTCTTTGTTTGCTTTCTCGCTTTGACGTTTTTTGAGTTTTCTTTTGAACTAAAGTAACAGCAATAGCTGATAGGCTCCCGTCAGACAATAAAATTGTTAGAATATTCATTCTTCATGAGTTGAAGCCCCAGCTAGCTACTTACTTCTGTTTTCTGTTCTACAGTTTTATTTTTAAATGAACATAAAATCGAATTTTGGTCATTTACAAAATAAATTACTTCGCCTGTCCTGCTTGGTAAAATGTAAAATCTCTTGAAACTTCAACCAGAAACATGGCAGCCCCATATCAAGAAAAAATTTCAGAAAGTTTTGGAAATGTCGATTATTTTGTTGAAAATAACGCCCTATTTTAGATTAAAATTGTAAAGAAACTGTCCCTATGGATATTTTTACCAAATATTTAGCTGCAATAAATTACATGTGGTGAAAGTTTCAGCCCAATTCATTCATTTTTGTATGTTTTGCATCTTTTCCAAAAGGGCTCAAAATTAATGAAACACCCAATGTCGTCGGGTGCCAGAATATGCAAGTGATCTAGCGAATAATGAAAGTTTTCCCGTTTTGCTTTTAACGTTAACGTTCGATTTTTTGCATATTAATATTATAACCAACAGTTAATGGAATAATCTGTTTCTATTGCAGAATGACGACAATCCCGTTTTACGCCGATGCTATCCTGCAATGCGCCACGACGGTGGAGATGTGATTCATCCAAGAGACTGCGTTCTACTTAAATCAGGGCCTAAGAAAACTGATTTACCATTTGTTGCAAAAGTTGCTGCTGTTTGGGAGAATCCTCTGGATGGAGAAATGATGTTTTCTTTATTATGGTAACTTGAAAAGCCTTTCGCTTTATTTTAAAATAATAAGCATTTAGCGTGAAATCTTGAATATGTGTTGAATGAAAACCAGATGAAAACAGATTTTTTGTCACTAGGTACTACCGACCTGAGCACACTGAAATTGGACGGAATCATTCGGATATGCACGATGAGATTTTCGCCTCAAAACATCGTGACTCGAACTCCGTGGCCACCATCGAGGACAAATGTTATGTCCTCACGTTCAATGAGTATTGCAGGTACGAACTTAATTTGTTAACATTTCCATTCCAAGACTTTATTTGCAAAGATCATACAAAACTAACAGATTCCCTACATTATATATATAGATACAAGAAACGACTCAAAGAGTTGCAAGAAGGTGTGTCGACGTACCTTCCCTTAGTGCCTCTATCAACCAATTCCTCCAAGACCACAGTGGCAGTGACCAATTACGCAAATAATCTTGCTGCTGCAGTTTGGTCAGGAATGGCAAGTAATATCTCTACATTGACTGACCCGCCTACTCAACCCGTTCAGCGTGTTCCTTCAGGTGGAAAAGTGTCACCTGAGGCCGTCTTCTTCTGTCGTAAAGTTTACGACTACCGACAGAAACGAATGCTAAAGAATCCATCCTAGCATTCAATTCTTAGTAAGTGTCTTGACAAAATAATGATAATCACTACCTTTTGCTAGAAGTTCTTGTGCTAGCTAGTTTCCATCTAGTACGCACCAAATGTTCAATTTACAAAGTATATAATTTCAACACACACGCACTACGAATATAATTAAGCACTACATATGTAGGATCGTCTGAGTGTTAGCTGGGACTATTAAAAATTGAAGCTAAGGATTTCATTATGAGAATTATATATG
Source organism: Ceratophysella scotica (assembly GCA_034694025.1). NCBI lineage: Eukaryota > Metazoa > Arthropoda > Collembola > Poduromorpha > Hypogastruridae > Ceratophysella > Ceratophysella scotica. Next base: position 2,904 of record JAQFXZ010000629.1, on the reverse strand, counting down.
CTTAAATCTAGACTACCCGTGTCAATGAAAGTAAAACTACTTGTAGAACCATCTTGCCTTCAGGGTAGACAATATACCTCTGTCCTCACCTCTTTCCTACAAAGTAACAATCACTACTCCTGGACCGTAGAGATACGCATCTTGTCGTAGCTTCTAATTATTCTAATAATTCCAAAAAGTGTATGGCAAGACATGGGGTCCTTCCGACTTTCCGGAAGATTTGCATTTTAAAACTACTGGTAACTGGTATTTATACATGATTGTTACGATAGTCAAATGACGCAGAGATCATTCACTCCTAATTTGTTTAGGTAGCCAAGCCACAAGAAGTGTTGGTAAAAAAAATCTTTTGTAGTCGATTACACAGTTGTCCTCTCATTCAACCATATTATTCATTGATTTTTATACTGATGTCAAGTTCTGATTTTGATTTCTTTAGTTTATTGGTGCTACAGACAGACGTAGATTACGAAGACCTACCTTATGATAAATTATTTAAGAATTATACATTGTAGAATATAAAGTATGTAGTTTATCCATTCTGTTACTCAAAACTATATTGTTACGAAGCGGATACAGAAGGCATCCTGGAGTTATATTTAAAGGTTTGTAAAATAGTTTCACGACCAGGGAAGGGAAGTGTAATGATGCAATGATAATCACCTCTTTTGGATAATTGTTTGGTGAAAAATAAAGCAAACTTGTGAAAATATATTCGAAAACGGCAAAAAAAACTTTTTTTTTCAAAATCCTACTTCTGTACTGTATTTAACAGAAATTGACATTTTGTGTTGTAAGTAACTAACCAGTAAGAACAACATCAACGCTGCGCAAATGTCCTAGATTTACTTAATTTGGACAACGATGAAAATGAAATGGAAACAGAATTCGCTACCGAGATCTTGAGACTCCGTGATGGTCAAGAGAAGTTCAATCTTCTTCAGATTCTTCAGACTCAGTTGAAGCAGATGAAGCAGATGCATCTGCTTCGACTTCAGCTTGAGCTTGAGATCCTTTTTTACCTTTACTCATTTGAGTAGCTCTGGCTTCCGCGACTTTCTTGCGAACTAGGCCTGTCAATTTCTTGTCAGAAATAAGATCCGATTCTTTAACAAAGTTCCTGTTACTGCATCCTGCCGTAGTACATCTAAGTAAATCGAAATATGGGGAAAGAGTGAAAGTTTTATAAGTACAAATTCCGCAAACCATTTTGCATTTAGTATTTGGCTATGTATCTATGCATATTACAACGCACCTGACATTTGGATTTGACTTGATGAGTTCCAAAATAGAGGCCTTTCCGTAGATGTGTTTGCAGATCCTGTTCCGAACTGGATTCGTCAATTCTTGTTTCGTAATTGGATCAGTAATCGGAATGTACTCTGAAGCAGCGACATCATCATTTTCCAAATCAGCAACAGATCTATTTAATCGGTCAGGCGATTGCTCTCGTTCAATGTCCATAACTGAGAGTTATAGAAAATTTCAAGTGTTGTAAAACTTGGAGCCTCCTCCAATTTCTCGAATATCAAAGTAACTCACCACTTTCATTACAATCATCTTCGGAGGAAGGCTCCAACACAGTCTGAATAGCCCGGAGAAGTGCTTTATAATTAGCATGTCGCATCAGCATAGCGTCAGTCAGGGTAGCCTTAAACTCATTGATCTTCTGCATCGAAATCTGGAATATGCAAAGCAGGAAATCTGCAACTACTTTCTTAGTACACGGTCCACAGTACGCTAAAATCCTGGACATTACCTTTTCCAACTGTTCACAGGCTCGGAGAATTGCTTGGTCGTCAGATGATTCCTGGTCAGACAAATCGACTGCAACTCGGCTCACTGTTCTGAAGCCTTCGATGTGATTCATCTCTGTTCTGATCAGATTCTTCATACATGTCTTGAGACGATTTATAACATGCTCCCGTTTTTCGTCTGCAAAAATTCACAGGCATAGTTATTTTTGTCACGATTTCACTACGCATTTGGATTGGATCTCCATTAGGGGTACTACCTACTAACCAGTGTCACAAGTCGGAAGAATATCCTTTGACAACTGCTTCAAATTGTCCATACTCAAACGAACTGCGGCAAGCACAGGGTCGGATGGGTCAATTTCCTGGTCCGTTGCAGCTTCCTCATCATCTTGCTCCACCTCAGTTTCAGCGTCGGAATCCGGCTCCACTGGGACTTGAACTCGACCCCTTCGTCGACTCATTATTTGATTGTTACTGCAAATGAAACAAAATTGATCAAAAATAGTTTGCTTTGCAACTCAAGCACCAGGGAAAAGCGGATACAATGCCGGATACAATGCTCTACACTTAATTTTAATCCATTATGTGATCATGATCTTGGATGTGCGATGGTTAGCTTTGACGGTCAAAAAGAAAAGGAGGAAGGTCAGAGGTGAAAAGTGCAATAACGTCTGACACTGAGCATTAGTCTTAACTTGGTCCTAATTAGCGGCCGAAAAATCGAGTGCGAGTGCGGACGACAACGACAGGTACGGGTTCTCCGGTCACCGGCGCATATCAATTTACTAGCTGCCCACTAATCATTGCTTAGCACTGATCTGTGTATCGTATTGAATTTTTCAAATATAAGTTCATTCCCTTCATGTCACCCCCAACTTTCGCCCACCCCATTGTCCCCGCCTAACTTGCGCCCACCCTATTATCCCCGCCACTTGTGCCCATCTATTGTCCCCGGCCAACATTCGCCCACCCTATTATCACCGTACAACTTCCACCCACCCTTTTGCCCCCGCCCAACTTTCGCCCACCCTATTGTCTCCGCCCAACTGGTGCCCACCTTATTGTCATACATACATGAGCTGGGTCCAGTACCTCTAGAGGGTCTGTACCAAGGCGAATGACAAAGGGTATGTACCGGAATAAAAGA
>JAQFXZ010000628.1:0-17214 GCA_034694025.1 Ceratophysella scotica | reverse complement strand
GGTACGTCGAAATATCTGCTATACATTGACTAGCCTGCCAAGCTGATCAACCTGTATCAAATCTTAAGAGTTTCTCGAGCAATCCCTACAGTTTTCCAAATTTATAATCTAATTTCCAACCCAAGATACCCAAGAAAAGACCTAGAACAGGTAAAAGGTCCAATGCAACAGCCTGGTGAACTCTTGGGTCAGGTTTGGAGCTGCTGCTGACAGATTTAGCTACTTTGGTTGGAGGAGAGAAAGTGTGTTTAGGATGGTCGAGATAGGAAGAGGAGGCCTGGTGAAAGCGGGAAGGGAGAGAGGAAAGGGCATAAGGTAGACAGACGCCTCATGTCCATAGTAGAGAACTAAGTCGAGTGTGTCCTTACAGAAGCCAGGCCCGAGTTTTGTTGGTAGAGTGTGAAAATGGTAAACTCTGTGAAAGGAGGCTCTTCTCTTCTGGTGTCTGTGAGACAAACAGAGAAATTTACGATTCACTTTCGCTTTCCGACTCCTAATAATACGTGGGAGACAGGGCGGAGACAAAAGGCGAGATATCATTTTCTACTTTCTCTCCATGGAGAATTTAACTCTCGTCATTCATCTCAGTTTACCCATTCTACCCAGGATTTCAATACCCATTCTACGCCTTTCTTTTAATTCCAACAAGGAAATAAACTACTTTCCTTCACAGGCACACATCCAACTACTCATTTCCTCAACAAACGCCTCGGGATACTTAGATCAAGGATAGACTTTTAGTCCTATTCCGGTTAGAACCTTTTATTTTAATATTTCACTAATTTTTTGATGCAGGATCAAATTAAAAAAACTGTATTTATTATTTAACACTAGTGACGAGGCGAGAGTGCTTTCGGCACTTGAATAATAGCAAATATTCGAAAAGTAACCTTCGTCCTTCATAGCGAGTATTCGTCTACAAAAATAAAAATTATTCACGTTATAAAGAATATTCGCTCTTTTAATATTTGGGCGAATATTGAATATTCGATCAAATATTCGCCTAATTTTCGACGATTTGATGTATATTCGATTAATTCTCGCTTATCATACGCAAATTTGCGTAATATAGGCATAAATTCGTCGATTCTTTTTTGTTCGAGCACAAATTTTGCATGTCGAATATTTGGCAAAAATATTCGCCTCGGAATGTCGAATTTTCCCTTGAATTTCAGTCACTTTTGGTCCTGGCAAAAAAAAATGGTATCACGCTTTAACACCTTATAGTGTACTAAACTAGAATAATTTGATAACGTTATATTTTAAGAAAACTGCATATGATAACTTCCATCACTTAAAGCTATCCCATAATAGTTTTAGCCTTCAGGCTGAAAGGTTAACACAAAGTTTGAAGGTCAAGTTACACTTATCAAGTTATCAAGTGTACCTAGTCTTGAAAACGGAATAGCCAAATTTGAACTACTTTCTGTGTCAAAACTGACAGCTGGACATGGTTTTATTGAAAATATTGATCCGTACAATTTACATTAGAAAAATAGCCTTAATCTATGTCCGAGTTCGACCTATTCAGAAGTTAGTAGGAAATACGAGTATATGAAATTCCAAATATTGGGTGTTTTTGATTACCAAAGTTTCTAAAAGCTATTAACGGAGAATTTTTTTTTAAAAACTCCCAATATGCCCTAATTGAGTTAGGTAATTGCGATCTCGCAATCTTTAAATTATACCAGGAAAACGGTCATAAAAAATATAAATTTCCATGGACGTAATTTGCAGCTTATTTGACATTTTCTCAAGAAGCATTCGTGATTCATTTCATTACTTTGAATTTAATTTCAAATAGCTGAACCTAGAAGCCCAACCTTTCTGCAAAGTATTCATTTCCTGTCTAGAAGGTGTGTGTAGTCTCATTACCCTATTTCCTATTAGATCCTTCCATCCATAAATTCAATAAAGCCCCGTTCTCTTCCACCTTTTGTAAACTGAGTAGGACTCCAGAGCCAATCCCAAACTTATCATCTCCCATAAGCTCGCATGAGAGACGGCGAGAGCCCGGCTCAGATTCATTACCTACGTCGGGAATGGGACCGAGAGGCTCCAAATTAAAATTCCGGATTCTTATCGTTACTCCGGAACAAATTTATGAAGGAAATAAAGGGAATAGAGAGAAAAGAAAAGAAAGTTGAAACTTGAATGAGAATTCAGAACATTAGAAACTGAATGGGGGAAAATAGTCATATTTTTTTTCTCCTTTCTCAAATCACATCATAAGTTTGCAGGCGAGGAAAGAAAGGCAAAAATTAATGAAAAGAGGATGGCAGGAGAAGGTGAGCGAAAGTCATGCAATCTACTCAAATTTGAGACGGTTAATGGGACTGAGAAAAGGAATGGCTATTACAGGAAATTGGACAGGTTCTCATAGCACGAGGCCTTATAGCCAACAGCCATAGCCATTATAGCCAATGCAGGAAATTCCAGACTCAAGCCCAACCCATTTAAAAATGACAAGTTTAAACAAAACAAATAAACACTACATAACGGCTCGGTGTAAGAGCCAATAAAACACGGCCTGGTGTTCTAACCTCCCAAGTTCAAAATAAGTACAATGTAATGTAACTTAATCCCGACTTGATTTTTACAGACCTTCTCAATGCTCCCCACACACACAAACACAGAGAGTGAGACACATTTACGTAAGTCCTGTGAGTGTCTGCAGCGAAGTTCGGTGCTTCCTTGAGTTTCTTTTTTTTTTCTGACGAATAATAAAAATCATGTTTATGATGAAAGAAATGCTTCAAGCCTCCTATCTCCCAAATCTGTTTCCCTTTGATTGCCGTTCAACGGCTCTTGGCAACCTAAGATGATTTTTTTTTCTATTTAGTGAAGCTCCATCCTCTGTCCTCTCCTGTTTTCCTACTACATTCCACGTTTCGGGTCTTCGGTACAGGTCGCTTTGAGGAAAAGGAAATATTTTCCCCGCATCACTCAACCAAACGTGTTTCCCTTTTTATAAATAAATACAGAGAGTGTTGCTTCAATTGGCGGATGGGCAAAAAAAAAATGAACGATTGCTGTCATAGACAAAAATTTGACATCGGTGGATACATACATACATTGAAGGAAGAACCTCCCATAAAACCGGAAGCATATTTTGAATTCATACATGGAATCTTAAATTATTTAGTGTTTTTCCTGCGGAAGACCACATGCCATATTTTTAGTTCGGTCAGGTTATGCCGAAAGGCGCCATATAATGTGACAAGTGGTCGGCCATAAGATAGCATTACACTGTAAATTAAATATTCCCAAGTACGGTTTCAAAATATGCTAGCCAGAAATGACGTGTATTGCTGGTTAAAATTTAAACTATTTTACATATATAGGGCGAATTGATGATATAAAATATTCTGCGGAAAAATTCATCAATAAAAATTTTATCTACCCAGCTTTAATTAAAAACTAACCTAGAACGATGTTTGGATTCCTCAGTTTATTTTAAAATTTATTTTAGCAAAAGGAATCCTGCATCAGGTGTACAGTCGGTCACTTAGGCAAAAACAAAGTAGGCAAAACCAAACTTTGGTTAGGTTAGGTTAGGTTAGGTTAGATATGGGGTTCGGTATTTGGGGAAAATACTAAAAAACCGCTATTTCATCCGAAACTGCAATTGCTCAATTGTGCCGCAATCCGGCATCGAGACAGAAACACAGACCTGCCACTGCCACAATTCTATATCCCCATAAGACCTTGCTGATCTAAACCCAGACCCAGAGTACAAGATACTGCAGCAGACACGTAATCCGTTTAGATCAAATTCACACTCTGCACTCCATCTAACTTAAGGTGAGATCTCTTAAAGGGCTCATCATCACTCAAGAACACAACAATAATTCATCTCCATCCTTTTTCCATGGAAAGATGTGGAGTCTGACGCAAGAGATTGAAGATTGAAGAGTGCGGATAAGTGAAGATTTAGAAGGGAAATTAGTCTGCTCAAGTTCTATGAAACGTAAATATTTTACACTGATTGCCCAAATAATCCGAGGGATCTGGAGCCGACAAGGAAACGGGGACAGACAAACGATCTACTTATCTATCAAACCGAGCCTCATCAGTGTCAACATGAATCACCAACAGCTCATTTCACATTTCATTTTAAGTAGGCCTATCAGAAGAACACGAAAAAACGAATTTCCAGTTTAATTCAAGCAGCTGCAATATTCCACGCGATATTCCCGCATTCACTCGGTTCAGGTTAGGATTATAGAACACGCTGTAACCACCTATTGTATCCACCAATTGTAACCATTCGCAAATGCCTTTATGAAAGCGTATTTGGCTTCGTTTTCACTTTTTGACCCTTTAGGCTAAGTTTGGTTAGGCCCTGAACGGGGTGAAAAAAAGTATTTGCTGTACTGTACTTTAACCACACATTGTAGCCACTCATTGCAACCACTGAAAAATGCATATTTGGAAGCGCGATCGGCTTCGCTTATATTTTCTGATATTTAATGTCGAGTTAGGTTAGGTCCGGAAGGGCTTTAACTTGAATTAAATGGAACAGACTGTAACCACAAGTTGTAGCCACCAATTGTAACCACCAAAGCAAGCAGTTATTGCTTCGGTTATGGCTTCGGCTTCCGTTGTGGTACTTTAGGTTTGGTTAGGTTTTGCCAGAAACGAGTGTTGGAAAATTCTGGCTTCTGGCTAGTTTAGGCTTGTCGAAATATTGGGTAGTTACAATGGGTGGTTACAAGTACCCATATGTGGTTAAACCTTGTTCTATAATCTTTACTGTAACCCCGGAGCGCACGACGGACTTCTTGGTAAATTCTGGTTAGGTTAGGCTGGTGTTTGCTGAAATGCTGCGTGGATACAATGGGTGGCTACATTACAGCATGCATGAAAATATCCGACTTCAGTTTACTTACACTACTGATTTCAATCCAATAATGGCGTGATAAGCGCAACTGGCCAGACCCGAAGGACAAGTTCCTACAGAATAAGGTTAAAATAGGAAATTTTTTAGTATGCTCATAAAATTCCGACATCGCACCTCTAATCTAAAGGTGTAACATGAACATAGAGACACAGTCTTACAATGCTGTAACTACATGGTACGCTATTGTACATTTTAATTAGCACCTCTGTCAAGTGCAGTCTGCAATTGCGTTTAAAAGGCATTACCACTAATTGACAGCAAGGCTGAATGAAGGCTGAATCAAAGGATATTTTAAACTCTATCACGTAGCAGCTGAAGCCAGAAGAACGGCTTGTTTGCCCACCGTACCATTTCATAGGCTCCGAACAAATTATTAAGTGTACCAAGTCGTTCAAATACTGAGACGTGGTGGAGGAGGATAGTCTAGATTCAATAGTAGCCTTATAATATAACCAAACCACAGTTCAAGACGTTTCTATTCAGATGCTTTCACTGGACCATGAAATTAGAAGAGCAAACTGAGTGAAGAGATATATTAATAAACAATAAGTTGAGTGGGCTGCTGCCTGCAGTAGTCGAAGCCGGCCCAAGACGCCAGAACAAGAGCAGCCAACATGATCCGCTCATCCTTTATCCTTCCCATTGGAAACACTCTTCCTAATGCAATCCAGAATACAGTGGGGAAATATGTAAACTTGACTCAAGCCAGAACTACAATTTAATTTAGCATCCATCTCCGCTCGAAATGGAGACAGAAAATCGAAGACTCGACTCCCCAACCTCCAACTCCCTCTAACACTCACACTTCCCCTCTCTAACCTAATATTAAAAGGACATCAACAAACTACTAATCTCTTTTTTACGACTCGACTTAGCAGTCCGTTATAGGGCCTCTTTTGATGTGGTGATGAGGTTTATAGTATTGGGACGGGACTCGGGGGGCAGAGCACTTACGACCGCTTAAAACTCCCAAACGGCAATTAAGAAAAATGTAGGGAAATAGGCCGAGTGGAGAATTCAAGAGTTCCCAGAAGGGAGAGAAAAGAGCCGCTGGGTGGGAAGAGGAAGATGGAGGAGAAGGAAGACGTAGGATGCTTTAAGTATGATTACAATTCTGAATTTTAAAACAGATGTATGGAGAAGGATGAGATGGTACATTAGGAGAATTAGGAATGGGTTTTGTGAGGAAGGAAGAAGGAAGAGCCGAGATTCGTATCGTGATCTTTTCTCTCGGCTTCCTGGTCGCCAATTCTAAAAATACGAGTTCTCCTCAACCTTAGTCTGCATAACATGACTTGTTCGGTTCTCAGCAGAGACTGATCATCCCCAGCTTCCGCTTGTCAGGTGGAGGTGGAGGGAAGATGGAGAAGGACGGATTTGCAATCCAAGGATTAGTTCACTCCTCGTTTCTAGCACCAGTAGACAAAATATTATTAGATGTCCTGTGTCGTGTCTGGGATTAGACCTACTCAGTAAATGTTTCATGTGATGCAGGTTAGACGGAAGAGCATGATTCTGCATCATCAGGCATCGGGTTTGCGGTTTAAGCCTTTCTCGGAATTCGCAAGAAATAGCAGCGGTCGGGAAGCACCCAATACTGGTGTTTACTCAATTTAGAATAGCGGTAATGATCTTGAGCGGTTCCATGCTAAATTTAATTTATCGAAATATACAATATAATTAAAACATTTTGAATTCAGTGAACTTCCCATAAAAATATGAATTAGTTCATGATATTTTAAAAAAATATATTTTTCCTACTCCAAAATTTCCATACATATTATTAGTCTTACTCACTGGAAAACTAGAATTGAATTAACAGGAAATTTACTTTTTGGCAAAGACGGTCAAGATCACGAGAAAATGATCTTGTAGATCATTGATCTTAAATGAAAAATTAAGCTCATAAGATCACAAGACCAAGATCCGGCAAAATCGCGAAAATTTTCCAAATCAATATCCAAGATCCACATCACAAAATCACCAAACTGGTCTTAAACATCAAGATAAATTATTGATCTAAGATCGCGATTTTAACGCTTTAATGGCGAAAAGATCATAGATATCCCTTAAAGATGATCCTTAGGCCGCCTAAGATCAACATCAGGCTATTATTTCAAGATCAAGATCCCAAAATCATAAGATCATTTCACAGTCGAAAGTCGAAAAACGCGATATTAAGATCACTGATCTTCAAGATCGAGTGATCTTGTCCATCTATGCTTTTTGGCTGCAAAAACCGATGTACTTGTGTGATACGCATAAACAGTTAGCAGATAGGCTAGATCACACGATATTAAAGATCAGTGATCTTAAGATCACGATTCTCGACTATTAAATTAATGTTAATCTTTGGTAGACTGCTTTTGATCTTGAAAATGTCGATCTTACTGAACAAAGGCCTTCAAGAAAGTGATCGTAGATCACGGATCTTGATCTTTTGATCTTCAAAAAAATTATGATATCATCTTGTCTTATGTCATCGCCAAATCTTGGGTAAGTTCGGTTAAGGCAGTTTCAATGAATGAGCGCCTAGCCTAACCCAAAGTAGCCTTATTTTACCTAACCTAACCGAAGACATGTGACACCTGACTCACTAAATCGTGTAGATCCTCAATGACACGTAAAAGTCAAGTTGAACAATTGTCATTATTCGCTTTCTTTCGTAGTGCAATTAAACTTGTTTCAGATCCTAAACCATGTCGTTTTAATAGAGCCTAAGTCTTAGGATCTATTAACTTAAGCTTCCAGTTCCTACTCTGGCTTTAATGGTTTGTCTTGGCGATCTTTTTTTTACCAAACACTTCAGATCAGCAAATATCTAGGAAATACAGAGACTAAAGTACGGTCAAACTTTGGAGGTGCTTAATATTCTACTAAAACCGCATGCCGTATTTACTCGATAAACTCACGGAGCTTAAGAACGAATTCTGAGAGAAACCCTTCAGTTTCTCCGAAGAATCTACAGCGGTAGCCAAATGACGTTCAATAGCTGTGGAGCATGTATTGCGTATTTCTGTGCGTCATTCTGTCACTTGAACCTAAGCCTGCCTGGTTTCAAAAACTTTCAGTATTATTCCTCTTTTCTTGTTTCAGGCTTCACTAAATGACGTCAATAAACAAGAGTGTATCCATACTCTTCTGGCCTCCCTGCTAAATACTGTACTTGGCTTTCATTTCTCAAACGTGGTGACTGGTGACATGACATTGGATTGGGTGCCCGACGCCCATATTTTGATTTCCCCACCATTTGAATCGCGAAACACACGTGGGTTTTGGGAATCGGCTGTAAGTACTTTGGATCACGTGTATTAGACACAATCCTACTTTAGACACTTTAAGTTCTGTAGATTTTCCATCACTAAGGCTTTTGTATTGTTTATTTTGTTGGGGTCAAAGTTGTCAATCAGTAGAAGCGATGCGTCGGCTGAGGCGCGGTTTTCACAAAGCTTAATTTAAAGACATATTCTATGTGGAAGGGGAAGTGCTTGTCGCAGTGTTTAGTATCTCGTAGCTCGGTAGCCTCTCTTTTACCTCAACCTTACGTTGGTAAATGCAGGTTTCAGCAAACAGTTTCGATATAAGGTGAAGTGGGGCAAGTCGGTTTACGGGGCAATGCCGTTTTTGCCTTTAATTCAGTAAGCCTTATGAAATTGGATAATTTAGAATCTGAAAACCATATTTTTGAGGCTCAATGACCAAATCGTAATACAGCTGAGGCCATTCCTGCACCTCGTGCGCTATTTGTGCAGGAGGAACCGAGGCTAAATCAATCGCTCCTTACCATCCCTTTGAGTTGGAACTGGTGGGCGGAGAAAGTATGAGGGAATATTGAGAGAAAGGTGGACGTGACAGAACATAACAAGTCACTCTCTCTCTGTCTTTGACAACAAACCAGGAGTCTCATTACACTCTTCTCATCATCATCTTCCTCGCCTAACATCACTTGAGGCTCTCTCTCACACAAATATTGACGAATCAACTGGGCTCGAGAATCAGGATATGTTACTGCTCGTCGGCGTTTTCAGTCAAAACCGGGTCTAGGACGCCCGACTCAAACCTAATTCAATTTAATCACTTTAATGTTGATTCTCCGTCGTCTACTCTTTGATGACGACGCACTTCTAACTCAAGTTGTTTATTTTACCAAAAAATTAACAGCTTCAGATCTCTGCTGACTTTGGGAAGTGTGAATCTACGTCGAGTCGGCCATGGAATGTTTGTTTTCCATTTTCTCTGAGCTCTTTTTATTGTAATGGACCATGCCATGCCTCACCATTATTTGAAGGAGTGCTAGCATTTATCTTCCAGCTGATATTCAAGTATCCACTCATGAAGCTGTTAAAAATGGTTTCCAATTCGGATCTGACCCAACTGATGTTAGGCTTCTTATACAAAACAATATTTTTGGGAGCTCGTTGTAGAATTTTTAATTTAAGATCTCAACGATTAACGATTCAAATTTTATACTCATTGTTTTCCTCATATTTTAAGGTTTTACTGCATATTTTTTGCATGTTTCGATGAGTCCTAGTTTATTATGCATATGTTGGAGTTTTAAAAATATTGTTGTACTTTTACTGCATATTTTGGAGTTTTAAAAATATTTTTGTACTTTTACTGAATATTTTGACACTTTTTGAAGTTACTTTTTCGTTTGTCACAATTTTCTGCTCTAAGTTTTGTGTTCCTGACAATATTTTGTTTTCAAGTTTTAAATTAAACAATTTTAGCTTGATTTTAATTTGATGTTTCTTAGCAAATTTGGCATTTGTCAAGAATTTTGTACCAAACATTTACTTTTTCGGAATTGTAATGCTTATTTTTCATAAAAACTGTTTTTAATTCATATTTTGGTGCAAATTCTGATATTTATGTTGCATACTTTAATGAATATTTCGGACCCTGTTTTAGCTCATATCAACCTGACCTTAGTCAAACTCACGTTTTAGCCACAGCTTTACACAACATGAACCTTGACGATTGACGATACTTCGTTTGAATGCACAAATATTCAGTTTTCTGGTTGAAATTAAAGTCGAAATACAAATTTAGTCCCACCCCGAAAATTCAACCAACCCGGGAACATATGTAAACCCAAGGCAAACTTCAACTCCGTCTGCGGCTAGGCTGGAGCTGTTGGCTGTTGGTTCTGTTCCTGTTTGCACTCCAAACCCACTATCATTATCCTGCATATCATTATCATCACATGTATCTTTGTAGAACGGGTGAATGGAAGAGAGAGGAATATGGGAAGTAAAAATATTAGTTTGTTCCCTCCTAATTAGCTCCTGAGCTCTTGATGCGGATGATGCTGGGAAGTGGAAGATATGAGAAGTCAGGTTGTTGTTGTTCCTTAAAGCCTCAGCCTCTCACCAGAAGAGTGTAGGGCTAGGTAAACAGAAGTGGGAGAAATTCTCAAGAGGAAGCTCGCTTTTACTTTCTACATGTTTCACGAGCATCTCCCGCCTCATCAAGTCCAGAGAAATACAGTAAACAAGGCTTCCAACAGGTTGGACATTCTGGTACACCAAACGCCGAACGGATCCGTACGCCTTACCTTAAAAGCTGAAGATTTCCATGTTCCAGCCAAAGTACGATGTTTGCTTGGATCATCGATGTCGATATACAGGCTTTGCCCGCCTTGAAACACGATTTACCCAGGTATCACACAAATGAGCTATATCCAATTTCCGGACACAAGGCTACTGTGCAATTCTATTTATTATTGCATTTATTAAACGATAAATGTTGGCCGATGACCATGCAAACATTTGCTTTTACAAATTTAAGCAAACGCACTATTGTACGTACAGTGTCATGCATGCAAGGTGTAAAATAATATAAGTACACGTAAATTTACACGCCCCTAAACCGGACGAGCAAGTGTAAAAAGAGTCTGACGCGCAAAATACATAGTCAGCCTGCATATTTTGAAATCATACCATACATGGTAGTCGGTATTTAATTCAAACTCTGCAAATAAACGCATTCTTATATCAGACCACTTTTCAAAAGATATCCCACGCTTCGGCATAACCAAACCTAACTAAAAATATGACAAGTTGTCTCCCACAAAAACGTTATAAACATCAATATAAAAATTGCCATGCAGTATCTGTGCCTCAATACTAGGCTGAAGGATATTATGACGAGCAGAAAAAAAACGGAGGCAAAAGCTTATCGAAAATCTTTCAACAAGCACGACCCCATTCAAAATTCGTAAATGACTAGAGTTATTGGACTACTAAGTTCAAATATTTGATGGCAGACCACTTGTCACATTCTATTGCAGGTTTAGGCAGAAACTAACGTATTAACTAAAAATATGACAAGTTTTCACCCATAAGAAAAGCATTACAGGATTTGTCGTGCACGATTTCAAAATTTGCAGTCAGGCTATGACGAGCACGAGCAGAAAAATAGGAGTCAATAGCTTATAGAAAATCTTTTAACAAGTACGACTCTAGTATACTCAAAATTCTTATATGACTAAAAGAAGTACTGGACTATTAAGTTTCAATACTTGGAGGAGAGATCAAGCAACCAAGCCTGGTTACGATCCTTAGCCTAGTGAAGATAGAGACAACATAAAAAAGGGATTAGAGATCTGGAGCCTGGTTAGGATTTCACTCACTTCTCAACCATCGAAAGGGAGTAATAAAACAGCATTAGGGAAACAGGAGTGGAGGAAACTGCTCTCGTTTGTACAACAAGATACACAAGAATAATAAGCCATAATGGAATCTGAGCTCACCTCTGTGTCGGTTCGTTTGTTTGTCGAACATCAGCATGGCATCCTCAATCTGTAAGCAAGAGAATAAGAAATTAGGCAAAGGTTCACAATTTATCCACTTCACTCTTGGCATATCAGGAGAAGAGAAGTTCTTCAATAATTCCGCATATTTTGGGAACAAAGTCAAGTCAGAGTCTCAAGTCGATAAACCTCTCTGGCAGCCACTCCAGTCCAGGTAAAAGGATGGGTTTGACTCAGTTGGAAATTCAGGGGAAAGGAACGTGAAAAATACAAAAGCTTGCATACAGCGTAAAGTAACAACAGAGAGACTATTAATGGGAAATGGACGTGGACTCTGCGTCACATTATAAATGAATGGTTTCTATTTTGGACGGCTAATAATTAGAACACTTCAGAGTCACAATGGGTAGGCATGATATATGCTTCAAAGGGTTTTAACATGTCAGTTACCAGTCCCATAAAATCCAACGCTTCGGCCTGGAATTTTGGCAATGTCAAAACAAGGGGAAAGGAGAATACAATTTAGTTTGGCATGACAATTTGAGTTGTAGACGTAGTTTGATATAGAATATAGAACACTCGATATACGTGTATAGCCAAGCTTCTCCGTCCTATTTTTTCCGGGTAATGTGGGTAGTAGTGCTTAGAAAAGGTTTCCGTCCGCCTCAAACAACAGTCGTCTAACACATACGTAAGGGAAGAGATGAGACGGCAGAAGGTAAGGTAAACGAAGCGGTTCAGCTTTAGACACATAGTTGCAGCCCTACGTGGAACGTAGACACGGGGAATGGAACGGAAGGAATGACATCAAAATGGCAAATGTTGAACTGAAAATACCAGGACGAATACACGAAGGGGAAAAAAGATTGGATTTTCAGACTCGAAATGCAATCAAAACACATTAATCCTGGTAGCAATTTTCACTAAGGCGGCCAGAAGGTAGGCAGGGCTCAAGTGAATGAAAGGCTAATGTACAAGCTTTTACTTCTTGACTCATTTCATCTCCCTCACCATTTTACGAAGCGAACCTAAAGGTTGGATAGGTATAATTACTATTTGGAATGGAACTAGGAAATAGGTCTTCCGTGTCAAAGAAGTGAGTGTGCGGAAACTGGGGAAAAGGCGAAGAAATCTGTCATTGGCAGCTCAGACAAGAAGTCTACGGATATGTGCTTAATTTAAGCATTCTGTCACTAGAAATAGGATTAATTTGTGACCGCTTATGATCACAAATCACAACCATGCTGTGACTTTTTAAAATTAGGCCATACTAAGGAATGACTTTTTATGCAAATAAGTTCGGGTGCTCGCTGTAGAATATCTGAAAAGTTCAAATTTTATACCGTATATGTTTGCATATTTTCATATTTTGATGTTTTTTTTGCAGTAGTGGTAACGTTTCTTGGAGTTTTTGAATAAAGTTTTTGCTCTTAACTGCACATTTTGATACTTGAAGGTAGTTCTATTGTGCGTATTAGTTTGTAAATTCAATTTTTTGTTAAAAATTCTATGCTAGACATCGTTTTGAGTTTTTTTTTTAACTTGCCGCTTTTTCTTTATTCCATGTTAAACACTCAACAATTCTTGCACTTTACCAACTTGAATGAGTTGATTTTGTACCAAGCAAGTACTCGTATTCACTTTTTTGAAATTCAAATGTGCATTTTTACATAAAAAACAGTTTTTGTTGCATATTTTAGTGTTAGCGCATATTTTGACATTCTTTTTGAATATTTTAATGCATAGTCGGACCCTTTATTAGTACACAAGAGCGTTTACAATTTAATTTTTGGACGCAGTCTCAGTATTTGAATATTTTTAATGGAGTACGCACCCAGCATGCCAGCATACAATTACATGGCGTGTGGCAGGGTCATAGTAGCCGCAGCGCCAGCTAGCGGATGAAATGTTCATGACTAGATAGTCAACCTATTATTATTATATTAGCAAATTTATGATTACGATTTAATATTTCTTGCCACGCTGTAGACCATCCTTTGAAGCAAAATTAAAATGAATAAAATATCACCAGTCCTCCGTCGAATATGCGAATTACGATGAGCAAATTGTCATGTGGCGTTGGAAAACGTGCGTCCCCGGGCAGGATCTTCCCTTAAAGCGTAAAGCTCTTCAAACATATGAGAGAGAAAGTAAATGCCACTTTCATTCTCTTCATCTCGCATGCAGTTGGAGCTGTGGTCCAAATCAACGATTACTTAGGAACATTTTCGTCTGGAATTGTATCTGAGGAGGAGAGGAGAGAAGGAATAAGGAAAGCAAGTTGTCCACAGAGCCCTCCCAAACCACAATTCAATATTCAATTCACTTTCAAATATTAGCTGGGCTTTATGACTAAACCAGCTCAAGTGATTCTCTCCGATTCTCTGTCCTTCCCTTCCTTCTATGGAATTTACTCAGTTCCCATGCCCTTCTCCACGTCCACGACGCCTTGTCAAGAATGAAAATCATCTCAGCCTCAATTCACTAACTCTGCACACGTTCAGTCCGTATAAGTCAGATTATTGATTAACTCCCACTCTTCTACCTTGAGTTGAGTTGAGACTAATGGCAGAGTCCTCAATTGGGTTTTAATAAACCTGTTCACAAACGAGTCTTCCTTCTTCTTCTTCCAATCCAATCACAATACACATAAAAATCTACTGTCCCGCTTTCTCCAGATTGTAATGATAACATTACTGAGATCCTGGTCCAACACCTAGTCAAGTCTCGTTCACCCACGTTAAGTCATTAGAGGCTATACAGCGTGGGCACGAGCACAAGAATTACCCTTCCTACAGAATTTCAAAAAATTCTATCGCCAAATGAAAGCTTTTGATGATTTCCAGTCAGTTCATTTTAATCTGGTCTACCTCTGAATTTTCTTTCACTTTTAAACTGAGAATTACTGTTATTAATTAAGCTGAGTACATAGCATCTCAGTGATTGTCATGTTGCCTTAGTAATTTTTATTTTACAATTTTATTATATTTTCTTCTTTGTTTTGCGTATGAATGTTGCTTCATCGCGAACACAATTAAATTACTGTACTTGAGCTGACATTACTTTCTAACCTTCTGGGTAACATTTACGGTGAAATACGTGTCGCAGATGGGATTCAGCACCGGAAAGTGCTCCAGCCCTACTCATATTTGACACAGAGCCTCTAAAATGACATTCCTTGCAATCTAAATTGAGAAAATCATTCCGGAATTCTGATTTACACCGTGACAATTGATTTACTGTATTTGGGCTGGCACCAGCACCTGTGTAATGCACACGGTGAAACATGGGTCGTAGCTTAGATTCGGCACCGGAAAGTGCTCTATCCCTACTCATATTCGACAAAAAGCCTCAAAAATGACATTCCTCGCATGCAAAATTGCAGAAATCACCCCGGAAATCTAATTAACATTCAATTTTGTTGATTGTGAAGAGAAATCAGCGCATTTAAATATCTATAGTCAGTCTGGACGTAAGAGCCGTCTGTAATCTTAAGCTTGCTTGCAGCTATGCTATGACGAGTTTTAATAATTTCAAATTTTGTTGAAAACACGCAGTTCTAGCGGAACCTATAACACCAGATTTCAAAATGTTTCGAAGATTGGTTGAATCGTTTAAGCTGCAGCTCATCTACATTGATTTTGAGCCCTTACGGAAATCCCATTTTTGCTTGGGCATGATTTCCATAGGGTAGCCCATGGTAGCCCATGGTCATTGCAACCGTCCAGGATATAGTATATTTCCCTCTGTTCTAATTATTATCAATCATCTTCGCCAACGACAACATTTTCAGACCTTAAAAAGCTGGTCATTCTCCTACATCAAATTCCTGCTACTCCGAACCCTGCAACTGACCTCCCACCTCGGAACTTGGTTCCGGAAAAGCTAGTGATGTACTTTCAATTGAGTTCCCATCTCTAACTACGCATGCATTATTTTCTTTTCTACTCAAGGAAAGATAACAAAGGGAAAGCGACGTTTTCGGATTAGACGAGCCAAAGGACTGAGAACGGAAGGAGACTGTGGGAGTCCTAAATCCATTCCTTCCTCCATATCCCCAACCTTCACTTCCTTCGCCTTTCTTCTCCTCAACCTCTCTCTTGGGCCTCTGCTGGGCTTCAACCAGAAAGAAAAAAAATGAAGAAAAAAAAGAACCACACGCTGATAACTTATGGTTACACTTTCAAGTGTCGGTCCACGGCATGATATTGGATATTCCAATCTCAAAAATTATTCTATGTCAGCCACATGGAACGAGTGAGATTCAGTTGAGAAAAAAAAGAAAGTCTGCTTTCTCCCAGCCAGCTCTTCCGTCTTCTCTCTATCGATCAATCCTCATGAAGTTTTACTTTCCCAGTTCGACCATCATACCATACCATACCATGCCAGCAGACACACAGAGAGACAGACTTTCTGAACCTTCGAGGCCTAGGCCATTCTGTAGAAAAAAAAACTGCTCATTTATAGAAGTCGCTCTATGTATTGAACTCCGTGCGGAAACTTGGGACCCGCTTTCTCCACTATCTCATGCCCACTCAAAAAACAATTTGAGGACGCGCCGCGTACTGCTGCACTTGATTTCATGAACATGAGGCCAGGCCAGAAGTTCGAGACAGACACAAAATTCATTGGTCCACTCCACTGCCCCCGTCCTATTTTATTTAGCAAACAACGGGAAATTGATTACCTATAGCTTGAGCCCTACTGATAATTTCATTTGGTCCACATCCATAATGTTCAGAGAATTCAATTATCAATTTACTGGACACAGGAGGACGAGGAGGGCTCTTCTCGCTCTGTCTCAGAACTGGGCTCTCAAGGAATTCCACTATCTTTCAGACACTAACGATTACAGACGTGAGGCGAAAGTCGAGAGGCTCAAGGACGCAGGATGCATAGGAATTCGGTCGACGACTCTGGAACTTCTCATCTGACAACAATAAGCACCTTCTCTTCCTACCTCGGCCTAAGGATTACAAACCTCATGCGTTCAGGGAGTTGGAGTTCCCAGGGCGCTCTAGCTCATCTCATTCGAGGGATCGTAAGTGCCTTGGCTAAAAGTCACAGTTCTGCAGTTAAGTTGACTTGAGCATTTGCATCCAAACTATAAAATCAGTCGGAAAGTACTAGTCATAAAAATTGAGATATTAATACGAGTTACAGCTCCATAAATTTCAATGAATGAGCTAGACCCAAATGCTCCCCGGCGGGCTCCAACCTAACAGCAATTCATGATATTACTCGTACCTGGTGCCGCCTACTTCCTCCAATTTCCAAATCCGAATAACCCACTTGTTTACTCATTCTGAACTACGGATTTATGATTTAAGCTAAATAAAAAATTGATATTCTTTGGATAGAGTTCAGACTTCACATGTTTTTGACTTGTAGATGTAAGCTTCTAGCCCTCAGCTTTCTAAATAAATTAAGTAAGTACTTAATTATAATTTCTGAAATTGTCAATTTGACTTTCGGCTACTTAATTACTACTCAAAAGTACTGTATAAAAATACGAATAAAGTTTGAAGTAGGCACAACTGAAAGATGTACCTTC